>JANHFT010001629.1:465133-476132 GCA_032467955.1 Pseudoxenodon macrops
CAACTGTGAAGTGTTTCAGTGTCTGCCACTTTCCTCGTTAGTCTAGTGGGGGAGTGAGGGTGGGGGTGGGGATGGAGAGACAGAAACAAGAAGAAATATACCTCTGACCCTGGCTTCAAATCCTCATTAAAATCTAGCAGAGCACAAAGCCAGTTTTCTCTTTTAAAGATCTTTGCATAAAAATGCCTGTTTATACCAGAGATGCCTTTAACAGAATGGTTCTCACAATACAAAAGCATCTGTGGTTTTTGGTTTTTTTGCATCCCAAAGTGACGTTGTATTTGTATTTCTAATATCTACTTAATTTTGGCAAACAATGCAAGACAATATGCAGCCTTATTTCTTTTTTCCAGAAAGAAGAAAAATTAGATATTGGCAATAACAAGTTGCTATCCTACTGTTGGCTGGATAGAGTGGATATTAGTTCCACGGAGACTGCCAGCTGATTAGAAAAATAACACGATTGTTGCTCTTATGTCTTTAACATTCAGCATGAAAATGATTGCCATTATCTATAAATATTTACACATTTGTGTATACAGAATTAACAGAATAACAGAGTTGGAAGGGACCTTGGAGGTCTTCTAATCCAACCAGCAAACAGGAGACCCTATACCAGTGATGGTTAATTTTTTTGCCACCACATGCCAAAAGTGGGGGGAGCACGGTGTGTGTGTGTCATGTGCATGTGCCCACACCCATAATGCAATACCTTCTCCCGTACATGTGCGTATAACCACCACCACCCCACGCTGCCCCCCCCCTGCATGCACGTAGGCGTCCACTGAAGGCTCCAGACTTCCTGTAAGCCATTGGGCCATTTTTTGCCCTCCCAAGGCTTTAGGAAAGCCTCCTGAAGCCTGGGAAGGGTGAAAAACGGCCCAACAGGCCTACTGTAAGTAACTTCCAGGAGGCCCATTGGGTTCGTTTTTCACCATCCACAGGCTCCAGAGACCCGGGGAGGGCAAAAATGGCTTCCCCCACCCTCTGGAAGGGCAAAAATCAGCTGGCCAGTGTGTTAGAGTACTGGAACTGACATAGGGCAACTCCTTGCGTGCCCTCAGATATGGCTCCGCGTGCCACCTGTGGCATGCCTGCCATAGGTTCGCTATCATGGCTCTATACTATATCAGACAAATGACTGTCCAATCTCTTCTTAGAAATCTCCAGTAATGAAGGACCCACAACGTCTGAAAGCAAGCCATTCCAGTGATTAATTGTTCTTACTTTTAAGAAATTTCTCCTTATTTTTAGTTTGAATGTTTCTTCATTAAGTTTACATCCATTGCTTCTTTTTGTGCCTTCAGGTTTGGAGGATAGATTGACTCCCACTTCTTTGTGGCAGCACCTTAAATATTGGAAGACTACTATCATATCTTTGATGCTTTCTGAGTTTGGTGCTTTTCTTGCAGATGTTTCATTATCAAAATAGGTAACATCATCAATGACCGATGATTTTGTTATTCTGGTACCATTTATTAGAGACCATCAAAAACTGTTCAACCTCCTCACACACTGGTTGAATTATTTCAGTCATGCCAGCATTGGGCATACATAGATATAGTGGATGCTTACTTCATCCCACACTCAGAATGGATATTAACTTTCTCTTTAGTTGCAAGAAGACTCATAAATTCAACTGGCCAAGTACCAGGAGACAACAGAAAACGTTTCATCAGGAATTTTGCCACAATTTGTTATAGAAATAGCTAGTATATGTAAAAGTAAAAAGTTGAGACTGTATGTTACTACCTTATTCTACTGCACCAAAAGGAGTCAGAAGTCAATGCTTTTTTTCTTTTTCCTCTCTACCCTGTACTTTTTTCTCTTTCCCTTTTCTTCCCTTTTACCATTATTTTCACTTTTCTTGATATTTTTGTATTTTATATTTTGATAAATTAATAACAATTTTGAATTAAAAAATGACTTTCCCCACAATTGGGATACTTGTCATCCTGAAATTTGCTTACGCAAAGCCTGATATATAATACATTCTATAAGAAAAAAAACAAAACAAAGTACAGAGCATGAAGAATTATTTCCAGGGGAGGAATCCAGCAGGTTCTGACAGGTTCTAGAGAACCGGTAGCGAAGATTTTGAGTAGTTCAGAGATACCACCTCTGGTTGACCCCAGAGTGGGGAGGGAATGGAGATTTTGTAGTATCCACAAAGCCACACCATGCCCACCAAGCCATGCCCACAGAACCGGTAGTAAACAAAATTGGATTTCACCACTTATTATTTCTCAGTTCAGCTTTTAAAATGAAATCGCAGAAGGGATAAGCAGTACACAAGGAACCACAAGCTTCCAAAACATGATTGAATTCCTGTGTCATGATCTTGGGCTGTTTTGATGTGATGGTGGTGTTTAAGGGTGGGAATGGGAGTGGTTCATCTCCCAGAGATAGCCTCTCATTCTCATTCTCACCCTTAAATCCCCCCTTCCAGAAAAAGTCTCTCAAATGTGCCAAAAACATTTAGCCATGCCCATTCAAATCACCCCATCACCAGATGGCCTTTGGCCTTTTCTAGACCCTATGAAGTCTGAGTTATGGCTTCCCTATCTTGAGCAGATTGACTGTCCTAGTGCTAAACCAGGATGTGGTTTGCTTGGTCTGGGCTTAGGTAATGAGAACCCAGCCACAGATTTATAACCCTTGGCTTATGACTTACGTAAAGCAGGTCACTATTTGTTCAAGTAATGGATCACTGTGGATCCAACTAATGTGGTTGCTTATAATTCCTTTCTTTCTTGTCTGATGATTAGTTGGAGCCTCTAGCTCTCTCAGTTCCTGCCAAATCAGATTTCAAATAAAATCTGCACTAAATCACTAATATGCACTAAATATAAGCATAAGATCCATGACAAGACCCTCATCTTACATGACCCACACCTGATTCATCACCAAACTCATGTGATCTGGCCTGATTCTTCACCAGACCCATCACCTGATGTGATCCTCCTATCACAAGCCCTTATAAGCAGAAAAACCCAATCCTAACACCTCCAAATTTCAGCTGAAGATGTTACCTAGCCTGGTAACAAAATGTTCAAAAACCAACCCACAAGCTCGGACATGAATCTCCACCTGAGCTACAGATATTTGCCATTACTGCAATCTTTAGATTTCCACCTACTGAACATACCTAACTGGCATTTCTGATTTTATTCACCTTCTCTTTTACATGATTCCTTCCTCTGCCTTACACCAGATGATTCTACAAGTAGCCAAGAAGGTCTAGATCTTTTAGCATGTGCTTTGGGAAACTCTTAAGTATAATAGATCTGCATGTGATATCCAGGGACTTGCTTTCAGAAGAATCATAAGTATTTGTGTAATTCTCAAGGTTTATCATGGCCTGCCATGGGAGATCTGTGGATTTCCCAATTCCATCCGATCCCTGATGGAATTGTTGCCAGAGCATGACTCTTGAATTGGAACATTCAAAAAGGAGTGAGTGGATTTGTCTTAGTTTTATTTGGAGCGCTGCTCCATTTTCAGAAGACCAGTAATCAATACCAGAAGGCTAAAAATATCAGTACTTCCTTTTCGTTTAGATATTAGCAGGTTGTTGCATACTCCAGTTTGAAGACTGTCTTGGGACCTTTGATGTGCATAAGGATTCCACTGGCCTAACATGCTTCTGCAGATCATTCTCTGATCCTACATGTCCTTCATAAGTATGATCCACATTCAGATAACCATTCCCTGCATGGTTAGGAGGTACCACACTGAGAAAAACATGTGCCCCAGACCTGAGAGAAATTCTGCCTGTCAAAGGCGATAGTCCTGAACTGCACTCACACCAATACAAAGCACCTTGATGTGTTCACCGGGATTTTCAGAAGAATATATTGTTTCAGAATGACTAAACAGTAGACATGGCATGTAAAGAATATTAAGTTGCCATATTAAGAGCAATTCCCACACATGCTTATTTTGAGTGCGGTTTATAGGTGCATACTGTACCTATGCTTGTGTGGTTTCCTTTTAAAAAAAATGTATTTCCCTTTGGGATCTCCTATGGTTCCTAATTCTTATTCATGAGAAAGAGGAGGGAGGAGAACTAATAGACATTGCACAGCTCGAGCACTGAATCTTCCCGAGAATGTGCAAGGCAATTTTTAGTTGCCACATCTGACTGGAAGTGTTTATGATCCATTTTTGTTCTGCCACATCAACGTTCCCCCCATTAGCATTTGTGTAGAGCACTGGAGATAGAATGTGGCTGATTAGGTTCAGAGCAGCTGTGTTTCCCCTGGAGAGGAGAGGATGATAAATCTTATGGCGCTCTCTGTTATTTAAAGTTGATATTAGGTTCAAAATTAAATGGGAGAATCAAATACTTGACTTGCTCGGCGTATGCGCTAGCTAATCCTTTCTACATACAATTCTTCTAATTATCTGCATTTACAAATTCAAAGGCAATTAGCCCTGAAATTGCTAGAAGTATGGAGATAGAAATGTGTTTTTTTTTCCCCTCTCTAGAAATGGAGGAAGCCTGTTTCTCCCTTAGCTTAACAGGAATTTAATCAACAATGGTGAATGCTAAATAAATGTGCCTGAGTAGATCTTTATTTACCTGGGAGCTGTGGTGACAAAATATATGTTTGTTATTTCTTTTAAAGAGCTAGAGACCTATTATATAACATGAGATTTTTTCCTAGGAATCTTGCTAAAGAATGGTACTCAAGAACTTCTACCTTTTCAGTGGCAGTTTGTAGATTTGACCTCTATGGGTATGAAAATGTGTTCTCCAGGTTTTGAGAGATCTTCTCTATATCATGATCACGATGACCTGAAAAATACTTTTTTTAGCAGTGGTTTACATTTCAGAGGAAAATACCACTGATTTGGCATTATGACTTTCTGCTTATAGGGAACTATATATGTGCAGGCCTTGTTTTAAAGGCAAAGAAGGAGATGGGTGATGGACAATTTGGGGACAGTTGACCAAAATTAGTTCTAGATAACAGACAATATATGATAGCCAAAATTGGATGAATGGTGTTTGATTGAACACAGCTGTGCAGTGGGCCAGATTCAGTGGAACAAAACTAGTTTACTGCATATAAGGGGGGTGCATAAGCACACCAACATGCCTACCGTCCCTGTCCTACTGTCTCCCATTTATTTGTATCCATTTCCTGTATTCATAATCATGTTTATACTTATATCTGTTACCTTATACATGCTTGAGAAATAAATAAAAATAAATATTGATTTATAATATTTATATCATGTTGTCTCCTAAAGACAGAGGAAATTGGTGAGTGTTATAACAAATGTGGTGGCAGCACAAGGATGTCACTGTGAAGTAAAAGGACATTATTTTAGAGGCTTCATAAAAAACTTTTCTACTTAAGCCTCTCCAGGACTGAGTAAACCCACTTGATTTTTTATTTCTTTTGGATGGTTTCCCATTGAAACCTGGCAGAATATTCATTGCAACATCAGTTTTCTTCCTCTCTCTAATCGAGTGGGTATAATCTAGTCGATCATAGCTTTGAGCCTAGTGATGTTTTGAACTTTTGAACCTCTTCTTCCTTGCACATTAGAATTCTTAATGTAATTTGAAGTAAATGATATATTGCACTTTATCAGCTAAAAGATCTGTTGATTGCAAAAGTCTAATCTTAAACCAAAGTTTAATTAACTTAATTGCACCTCTGATTTGGGATTGTAACAGCTTCAGCTACTTGTTTGTCTCTGATGTTTGTTTTGATAATCTGAAATAAAACAAATTCATAGCTTCACTCTAGACTGCCATTTAAACATTTAGGTTTATAGATTTTTGAAGCCAATGGGCCATCATTGACTTCAAGAATGAGAACTAAGAATTCATTAGTTGTTTAAAGTTTTAAGCATCCAAAACATGTTTTGCCATCTGGAATAAAACACAAATTGTAAACTGCATTTATTGCTTAAGGAAGAAGGAAAGATGAATCACATATATGAGATAGGTGGCTACCTAGGAGCAAGTTTATAGCTGAATTATATCACTGGTGAAATACATTGCATATTCTCCTGTTCCTAACACTGATGAAATAAATTTATCTACAGGACTGAAAACCACACAAAGGTAGAAGAAACCTGTGTCCCTTTCATCCAAAGATCCATCAGATAGATCTTCAATCAAAAAAAGAAGAGTTAGGGGCTCAATGAAAGAAAGTAGAGCTTTAATTCTGGGAAACAAGTCTGGCAGAAGCCATCCAGCCAAGACCTGTAGAATGACTCCTGACCCTAATATTTAGATTATGAGAGAAACCCAGCAATCACCCAAAGACAGAAAAGGCATAAAGGTAGAGAACTGGTAGGTTCTCTGGACTTGAATGGGGGTCTCCAAGAGTTTCTGCTTAAATACTAGAACAACCTCCAAGAAGATTGACTGTATCTTCTGGGTTTGACTCCAAGCTTTGCCTGATTATTTGGGAATTCTGACTTTTACCTGGATCTGACAGGGCACTACTGCCCACCCTCTGGATTTTGATAGCTGGTATAAACTTTGTGTATGTTTTAGCCTTGGTTCAGCTTGACTGTAACTGTAACCAATGATGGCTCTTCTAATCCTTCTCTATTTCTTTCTTTCTCTTTCCCTCCATCCTCTCTCCTTTTGGTGGTCCACAGAACGGCTTGGAGGTGGGCAGAAATTCTGACTTGGGGTCTGCTTCAACCTCCTGGTGTAGTGCTTTGAGCGAAGGCTGGAGGGAAGTGCCACTGGTGGCGAAGAACCGGAGGGCCTTGTTCCAGTGGGACTGCATCATGGCCTGGAACTGGCTGACCATCTCAGCCTTGCACTCCCAAAGGTCTTTCATCTGCTTGGAAAGCCTATGCTCGTAGTCCTCAGTGACGTGCTTCTGCTGAGCTTACTTCTCGGTCAGATCCAATTTGAACTGAGCCAGCTGTTTTGCCAACTCTTTCTCATGGTGGCTGCTTAACTCCAACAATTGCTTCCTGTTGGGGCACTAAGGAACCTGGGCAGACAGGCGAGGAGGTGTTGGGAGGGGAGGGGTGAGTAGAGGCTCGCGAGGCACTCCTCAATGTGAGTGACATCGAGTTGACCATGCCCACCCACCCACATGACCATGCTCACCCAGCTGGTCATTAGTCAGATCATATTAGTGGAATTTTAAATTATGAAAGTAGTGGTCCCTGACGTCCAAAAGCTTGGTGACCCCTGTTCTAAACAGCTCTTAAATCAAAGTATTGAGGTAGCTAGGATTGGGTTCAATCTCACATTTGAAGTGACCCCCCCCCCCACTTAGTATAAGCTCAAAACCCATGGTTTCTTTCTTAGGATAAGTTTATGAATGATGCTAAGTTGAAAACAAACCAACTACTTTATGGATTAGTGTTACATTTATTTTCTGTCTTTTTCCATTGTTTGAAGAACCAAATGAACAAACAAAATTTATAAAATACATTGCTAGATAGGTATGATAGAGTTCCTTTGGAAGATCTATAACCAGATCAAATGTTACATCAGTATGTATGTATGTATGTATGTACCGGTATGTATGTATGTATGTATGTATGTATGTATGTATGTATGTATGTATGAATAAAACCTGTAAAAGAGAATCCAAAACATATGCTCAAATATAACTTTTCTTTATGCTTACATATAAACAGTGTTATGAGAAGGAACATGACTGGACAATATCACATTTCACAGAGATACCGGAATAGCAATATACCGTAAGTAGTTCTTGATTTATGACCACAACTGAGGCTAGAATTTCTGTTATTAAGCAAAATGGTTATTAAGTAAGTTGCAGCCAATTTTGTGACCTTTTTGAGCAAATCACTGGCAGTTGTTACGTTAATAACATAGTTGTTAGGCAAATCCAGCTTCTCCCATTGACTTTCTTGTCAAAATCTGGCTTGAAAGTCACACATGGCAATCAGATGATCCAAGGATGCTGTAACTGTTGAGAATACACACTGGTTGCCGATTGCCTGAATTCTGATTATGTGACCATGGGGATGCTGCAAAAGTTGTAAGAATGAATACTAGTTATAAGCCGCTTTTTTCAGTGCCACTGTAACTTTGAACGGTCACTAAATGAATGGAGGACCACCTGTAGAGACAACCTCTACATTGATGTAATTACTTTTTGATGTCCAATCTGGACATTTTATGGATTTCCAAATGACTTTTATAAAAAAAATACTCTTTTTAAAGCCAAAAAAACTACCTTCTTAGCATAAATGATCTACATAGTGCTTTCCATTAATATTAAAGCAACTAACATTATTTGCTTTAATAACATTATTTAGCCGCAAAGCATAAAGACATTTATATAAAGCACATCCTGAACTAAGTTTTGTTTAATGTATATATAACCTGCTTTATAGAACCATAGCTTTGGTAGACTAAGTAGTTAATTGTTATTGATTGGCTCTGCCCACTGTTCCAATATCCATCATTATTGAAATCATCTCCATTCCCCTCATTAAGCATGCATCTGTTTCCATGGGAATGGATTTCTAAATAAGAGGTGCCATTTAAGTTTTATTGGCTTCCCTAGTCGTACAGGCACTCTGCAGTGTGGTTGCCCAATCTGTCATTGTTAATCAACTCTCATCTCTTAACACTGGCTGGAGTTATCAATGAGGTGAGGATTAATATTCTGGGCGAAACAGATGATAAATCATTTGAACATAATTAGTGTACAGCAAGGTTACAGCTGACATGAATTTTTATCTTAATTATGATAGAAATTTGTTCCATTAATTTAATTTAGTTTGCATGAATGGTTCAACACCTAACAAAGTTAATCTTACACCTGTCATTACAACAGTAAGAAAAAGTCTCATTCTCAGCCAGTGAGCAGAGATAATGCCAGCATATAGATATAACCTTGATCTCTTGGATGTGAAAACAGGATATTTTCTTTAGAAAAATATAGAACTTCCTTTTTACTACAAAAGTCTCATTGGATTTTGACCAAGAAAAATAAACTAGTGTTCAAGTATGTTTTATAAAGGGGCATTCCTTTTCTTTGCCCCTCAGAATAAGTAGATATTTTCTGGATAAACAAAATGAATTATATAGGAGTTATAATATAGGCTGTACCACATACTATAGCATTAATCAGTGTAATCTCATTCATGCAAGAATAGTATTAAAGAACAGAGCAGGGAAATAGGCACACATAAAATCTCATCCATTCACTTGCATTGACAAGAAGAAGAAAAAGCCACCTCAAAAGTATTTAGAGACTTTTAGAGACTCATGGATCATTCAGGTTTAATATTGGTTAACATAAATGGCTTTACAGAATGTGACATGATAGCAGATGTGCAGTGCGCAAATGTACACACACCATCTTGCCTTCTGCTGCTGTTCCTTTTTGCTGAATTACATTCATACCATTTCAAAAACATATTTGACAGCAAATAAGCAGCTCATGGGCATGCATTTCTAAAATCTAAAGTATGTTCAACGTGGAGCGGTACATAAATTTCTATTTACCGGTATATGAAGGACGATGAATGAAAAAAGACATACTGCAACATTCCCAAGCCACCTTTCTGTATGGGGAAGAATAATTCATAACTTGATCATCTCCACAAATAGTAATTATTCAAATATTCCCAAAGGGTTTGGCATACCAAATGAACCTAAATCCTGTACTAATTATCCAAGCAATTATGAAGCTGGATAAATCATATGTGATAGATGGATAAGGTGGAACTGTTTGGCTTGTAAGATGGTAGATTATTTATTGATTTAACTAATATTAACTAAGACTGCACAAGGACTATTCACATCATTTGTTGGTTGCAGCTATTTTGATTTGGCAAATACAGTTGTTTATATGTGCCTCTTTGTATGTACTGTGTGTGTCTGTGTGTGCATTTGTGCAGAAATATGCATTGGCATGCAAAGAAATTAATGTAAAATGTTATTTAAACCTAAATATTAAAATCAAACATTGGAAGAGTTGAATGGGGAAAAATACATTCTTCTGTAGCAGAAATCCAAAACTGTATTTGTAATCCTTATCACGTTTATTTCACATTTTGTGATACAGAAATAATCCCAGAGAAAGCAAGCTTTAATTGAATGGTATCTCAGATTAATGTTTTGTGATATTAGTTTGCAATTATTGCTTCATGATAGGGTCAAGAAGTATATAGTTGGTTATTCACAAAGAAATGACTGATTCAAAAACAAAGACCTCTAATGGAATTCAATAGTGCTTCTTTCAGTCATTCCATTTGGCATCTCTATTACCTGAAATGATTCACAGTCCATTATGGGAGCTTCCATGCTAATAGAATGTCTATCTTCTGTAATACAGACACATCAGGGCACTAACAGAAAACCTGTCACAATGAATTTCATCTCGATTTCACTTCATTTCTTCATGGACTGTAAAATTTGCTCTTGTACCTAAATGCCTAAATATAACGTGGGTAGTAATTGAGAGAGATCTATAAGATGCAGCTGCTCTTAGCATGGAAGGGGGAGTTCATTTTGTATGCTTTGTTCCTAAAATATATATCTGAGAATATGTGTGTACATGTATTTAGTAGGAAGAAAAGATTCATAGACCACCTTTTTTTTTTTGCACTGACTATAATTTGAAAGAGCTTTTGTCCCATGAAGGAAATGTGGATTGTGTTAATAAAGTGTATTGCAGATTCTTGACTCTGGCTAAAAATCTGCACCACTAGCACCAAACTTACTATCCAAACCAGTGAAAATGACATTTAATGAACATCTTCTGGCCTTCAAATCTCCCTCCTACCCCAACACCTATAAAGGTTAGGTCCGCAAATTTTTGTGTGTGCCTTCAAATCAGTCTTGACTAATGGTGACTGCCTGGACAACTCCATGCAGTTTTCTTGGCAAGGTTCTATATATATATAGGTATTTGTTTTTTGAGGTTTTCACGGGTGCCTGTATGTAGGTATTTTGTTGTTCGGGTTCTTTCCCGTGTAGAATCGAAGGTGCCATTAGCACAACGTTTCGGTAAAATCACAT
>JANHFT010001629.1:476307-501372 GCA_032467955.1 Pseudoxenodon macrops
TGGTAAATGTGATTTTACCGAAACGTTGTGCTAATGGCACCTTTGATTCTACACGGGAAAGAACCCGAACAACAAAACACCTACATACAGGCACCCGTGAAAACCTCAAAACACACACACACACACACACACACCCACACGGGGCAGTGGATTGCTTGCTTTATTTCTTCCCAACAGAAGCTGAACAGAATTATTATCTGCTCTTAGCAATCCCAGTATCCATTGGCCAATTAGAATAGTGCTATATTCTATAGCTTTTCCCCCCCTTAAGCCACAAACTGAATAATAGCATCATGCTCCACTAGCAGCGAAGTGATCTCAGCCTTTACATTAGGAGAAAATCAGAATGGTATGACTGCAGTTCATTACTGAAATAGGTAACTGATGAACTGAAAAGACAAAGGGCATTGTTAAATGAAATGTCATTATTAGAGCCATTCATGTTTAACAAATGTACTGTAAGTTAATTCAGTGGTGTTTTCTATAAAGTTCTCTGCTGAATGTTCACTTTTTCACTTTCTTCACAGGCGCAATATCTCTTTAAAAAAAAATCTTTTGGGCAGGGGAGGGAAGAAACCAGGCAATTGGTTCTAAAATCTAATGCTCCAATCCTTTGCTCTAGAACTATGATGTGGAGCACAGCCCAGGTTGTAAACTATAACCTGAAATGTGTGTACTCCAGAATCATCCCATGCGTTTTAGTAGCAAATAAGAGACCTAGCAATTAGAGCGGATTAAATCAATATAAGGTATAGCTTGGATTGAGGAAATATAAAAAACTCTATTAATGTGATTTATAGACCTAAATATAGGAAGTTATCATCAGTGGAAAAGGCTTCCTAAAGATTACAAGGAACATCTGAGGAGAATTTTCTGCTATTTGCAAGCACCGTCTCTTCTTTGTCATCCTCTAAGAAAGGATCCTACATTATGGGTCTGATTCGTATAGATTTCCTAATTCCCAAAATCTATATAGCATTACCACTAGATAAATCAGAGTTCTTATATTGCTACCACAACAAGAGGATAGCCAGAGTGTGATAATTTTGTGAACAGAGGCAATGGAGAACTAAGATAAAATATTATCTCAACCCCAGAGCTCAATTTTTAGGATAAATTCTGTTTTAATCAACTCAACCCACTGGGACGACTGCTTATATTCATTTTTTAAAATCTGTTTCAGCATCTAAAATACTGGAACCTTCCTCAGAGGCTGAATGAGGCACAAATGATGAAAGATTTATATACTCCAGATGCCCCAATGTAAATCCTACTTTTTGGATTCGGTCCTTGATTAAATGTTGTATTTATGTGGGTTTTTTTTCATTTATTGTTCTATAAATTGGTGCCCCAGTGTTCTGCAACATCACTTAGGCTACATATCTTTTCACAAAGTGAATTCATCCCTTGATTTTCACACATAGTACATTCATAAAAAGGCATGTATATTGACCTCATGCACCATTGGCCTGCCTGGTAGGGCCAAAGCTTGCAAATATGCTAGCAAACTTGAATAACAAAAGCTGCTGCTGGTGGAATGGAATGACAATGATATGTTTGAAGATAGAGCTGTCCTTTTGTCCTCAAGAGTAGTGATGTTCACCACTGACAAAACTGATGAAAGATTCAGCTGTTGGAATAATCAATTGCTGTGAGGAGTGAAAGACATATCATCTTGGTCTTTTCTGTAGACAAAATAATTCAAAAGAGGAAAAGCCACATCTCTAGGGAACAGCTTTATTTGAAATAGATTTTAGGTTCAATTTCCTAGCATTTCCAGGTAGACCTGGTCACTATGAAAACTTCTGATCTAAATCCCTGGATATGCCCATCAGAACTACCATTCTTATACTATCCAACAATAATACAATATCTGTTGAGCATTTGTAGTTGGTAGCATTTTATTTATGTTGTCCATAGGTTTTATATAATTTTATCTTTTTAATATTGAAAACGGGCCAGTGTTACCCTGTGCTAAAATGGGTGGCCAATAAATTTAATAAATAAATTCTAGAGCAATGATCTGACTTGCTATAAGATTGCTACCTAAGTTCATGAGATGACAAGTTCTATGTTAGTGAGATAAAACCACGTAAAGCAGGATTTTAGCAAATTTGTAATTTTGGAGTTTTATTTTTTAAAAATCGTTCATCATCACTATTACCAGGCCTGTTTTAATATAATTTTTCATGGAAAGCTGGCTAAAAATGGATATAAATACATAAGCAGCAGCAAAGAAGTCATACTTTAGATTTTGTATTTTAAAAAATTTCCTGTCAGAAGACATGGTTGGTGGACAGACTTTTTGGACTATATTAACATGCAGAATATAAAAATAATCTTGACAGTATCTTTTGCAAATCTGAGGTAGTCAGCGAAGCTTTTCATTGAGACTTATGAATTGACATAAGGTACATATTCTTTGATCTGTCCTTCAAATTGATTGGCAGATTTATTGGCGAGTCCTCATAACTAATCTAAGAAGCAGTTGATATCCATGCATTGTATAAAGCATAGACTGATCGGCAGATTAAGGCATAATGCTTTATTTTAAATGTGATAGCTAGAAGAGGGTACAAATATTTGTCAGCATGGTTTGTGTCTCTCTGGTTACATACTGAGAGGATGCTACCCTTCAGACATTCATCTGAACTAGAAGGGCTCAAATTCAAGATGATCTCTAGGCAAAATCTATCTTCAGCATTTGATGCTAATGCAATTTTTGCAAACAGTTGTGATGCAATCAGGTATTTGCTGCCAGAGCTCCTCAAAGCAATCTCAACTATTTGCTCTCAGTACTAGATCTGGGATTTCGTAAAATCAGTATCTTCCATAGATAAAGAAAATCATGGTAGCGATCTTTCAATGATCCATATTTTTGCCTTGGAAAGAAAGAACATTTCAAAACAAATCACTTATTTTAAAATGGATGTCATTTTGCTTATAAGCTCTGAGGCCAGCTTGGCAGTGGGCCCATTCAATTTTTAAGGTTGAAACTGCTTTGGTTGCAATTTACAAAAGAAAATGACCCAACCAACACAGGATTGTGTGCTTACAGCTTTTTAACCCAAGCTCAGTGGACATTTAACCAACACCCAGAATGATTGTAGAATCATCCATCTGACTCCATCAAACCCGCAGTTAGTCCATTTCCAATCTCAGACTTATGTCCAAACCCAGGACATTATTATTTTATATTCAGATAAATATGTGTGAAATTCTCCTTGACATTCAGTATAAATGAGGCTAGGGAACTGAGCAGTCAGGCTGGTCCCTATTGTAGTTCTGCTGCATTCAGAAAACATGTGACAAGGGCTTTAGAGATGTCTCAGGGGTTCTGTTTCTTTCTTCTTGCATGTTGCTGATCGGAACCAATTCTACTGAGCTTCACAACTGAATTCCTCCTCCTTGAGAACTTGGATTAGTGAGATCCTTGCTGTCTGGTTCATGGCACTAAGGGGGACAGTATAATGCAAGGCATGCATTAGGGGAGGGTGTCTGTATCATTCTGAATTCATTGGCTGCATTTATACATTAGTAGCACAAGTGTGTTGTGCCACAGTCTGTATGTTATCATTAGCAATATTTGCACGGGCGCTGGAGGCATTGGTGTTTCCATAACATTCTTGTATTTTCTGGTTATCTTACTTTGTCAGTCCCTCTTCTACTAACCATATACAGGGAGTCCACAATTTACAACAGTTCGCGTAGTTACAATGGCAATGAAAAAAGTGACTTATGACCATTTTTCACACTTATGACCATCGCAACATCGCCATGGTCATGCGATTTACATTCGGATGCTTGGTAACTGGTTCATATTTATGAAGGTTGCAGTGTCCCGGGGTCATATGATCATCTTTTGTGACCTTCTGACAAGCAAAGTCAATGGGGAAGCCACTTAACAACCCTGTTACTAATTTTATAATTTGCAGTGATTCACTTAAGAAATGTGGCAAGAAAAGTCACTTAACAAATGTCTCACTTTAGCAATCTAAATTTTGGGTTCGATTGTGGTCGTAAGTTGAGGACTACATGTATTGAATTAGATTTCATTTGACGGAGCAATGGTAATTTTCTCTTCATCTCTAATGTAATATGTCCAAACTCAGCTCTGTCCCAAGTGTTTAAAAATGCTTCCCACCCCTAACATGTACCTGCAAGTTAGGCTTCTGGAAATGGATATTTGTTCTCCCTCTTGAGAGTGAATGTGTAATTTGACATTTGGGTTTTAAACTCCAACTAAATCATGCACCCACTTTCTTGGCCAAATGGTTTACCTTTGAGTCTTATGATATTGGAAGAGACAACTAGGGTTTCAAAAGGAATATTTTATATTTGGGATGCCAGAACCATTATCTCTGTCCTGCACTTCTCTTTTAGGGAAATTCTATTTGCGTTGTAGAACATGGTTGTTTTGTTTGATGACCACAGCCATTTTGTGAACAAACAAGCTTTGCTGGCAGCCATTTTGTGATCATTTTGTGACAGTACCCAGGAGACTCTCAAAATTTAAATTGTGTCCACTAGGCCCAAAACCACATAAATAAATAAAAAATCCAGATAGACTGATAGACTGATAGAGTATCTGAAAAGAAAATATATAATTTGGCATATTTGTAAGAGAGATAATGAAATCATGAACTAATGCTGGAGCTTTAATTCTAGTTAGAGCAGTGCACTACCCTACTGAATAGCTTCCATTCATGTCAGAAATGATTAGAAGTGCATAATGAGGAACAATTGCTATAAAATATGCCATTCTTCCTGTTACATTCCTGAGAGCCCGATCAAAGCATGTTGGGCTCAGTTAGAAACCCCTATTCCTATTCTTTGGAAAATACATTTCTAGAATATCTGGTAAATATCTCTGGTATAAACTGTGCATCATTGATTAAATGCATTGCGGATAGAAAAGAGAAAGGATGTAATTTCTTTTTAAGGCTCATGTACCAGCCATACTGTAATTAGTAACACTGAGATTAGGTTCATACATTGCACTAAGCGATAATGTGATTTTTCTTTTTGGTTTTTTTGGCTTAGCATATTAGATTGTGAAGCAGTATTTATGGCTTAACATAGTGTGTAAATCCAGCCAATATATGGATGACAATTAACTTCATCTGAAATGATACATATCATATTTCTAAGACATATTTTAAGATGCTCTATTTAACATGACTAAAATCAAGCCAAACTCCCAAATTAGCATTTAAAATTAAAGTAAAATATGAGGAAGGGGACAATTGGCAATTCCAAGGCTGATTTTGGTCCCTGAATTTTACCAGGGTTGTTGAAAACTCATACCTTTCTTTCAGTCTTTAACCAACATATACTAACACCACAAATTTTAGAAAATTAAGTATAGGTAGTTTTCGATTTACAACCAAAATTGAGCCCAAAATTTGTTGCTAAGCAACACTAAGTGAGTTCAGCCCCATTTTACCTTTCTTGCCTGAGAGAAATACACCTGCATTATTCTTGTAAAAGTGAGCAGGGGTACAGCCATCTTGTAGGTAATATTATGCAATATAATCATTGGAACCTATTATGACATCTGCACATAATAAAGTTGGGATATTAACACAGAAAAACAAAGTACTTAAAATACTTGCTGGGTCAGGCTGACATTAGAATAGAGAACATTGGGCAAGAAGAAAAATGTTGATTAAGACAGAAGGACGTCCTGTCCAAAACGAGATAATTGTAACAAATGTTATCAGGGGACTTTTCGAGGCTTGGAAACCACCCATTATGGTGCCAATAATGTTATGAAACATGGGACGGACATTGGAAAGGAGGAGTCGTGACTGTTGTTTATCACTAGTGTAATAATGTACAAAGTGTATTTATTTAAACCATGTATTCAGATGAGCAACTTACTTAGCTTGGGGTCTCTTGAACCCAGGTTAAGTCCTTTTGCAAAAGTTCTATATTGTTTTATTATCTTATATAAATAAATACATACTCTGTATTTGATTTCTGGTCTCCTACTCTTATTATTTGGGTGTTTTTCTCACATTGCCACAGTTAAGTGAATCACTGTAATTGTTAAGTCAGTAACACAGTTGTAAAGTGAACCTAGCCTCCCCATTGATTTCGCTTGTTAGAAATTCACAAAAGGTGATCACATGACCCTGAGATTTTAGAACGTCACAAATATGAGCCAGTTATCAAGTGT
The DNA here is from genome assembly GCA_032467955.1 of Pseudoxenodon macrops. Classification (NCBI taxonomy): domain Eukaryota; kingdom Metazoa; phylum Chordata; class Lepidosauria; order Squamata; family Pseudoxenodontidae; genus Pseudoxenodon; species Pseudoxenodon macrops. The sequence goes on from JANHFT010001629.1 coordinate 482,489, forward strand.
CCAAATTTTGATTACGTAACCATGAGGATGTTGTAATGGTTATAAGTAAGAAAAAAGGTAATACAGTAACTCACTTTTTTTAGTGCCTTTGTAACTTCAAACAGTCACTAAACGAAAGGTTGTAAGTGTAGGACTATCTGTGTAATACAGAAACCATCTTGGTCTAAAAAGTATAATCACTTAATAACTGATAAAATGATGAAGAGGTTAAAAACTGTTAAATATACTATAACGCTAAACTCTCTCTGTGCTATTCATAGACATTCGTGAAATTATATTTGGTAGAATATTATTTGATTTGCAGAATTTCCTAAAATATTTGCTTTGTTTGGTATAAGCTGACAGTGTTGTTTGTTGTTTGACCCTTTGAGCCAACTGGGAAAAACACTGCACAACTTTACGTTCTTTATATTTTTATTGATGCAATGAATCCAGCAGCTTTTGCTTCTGAACCCTTCAACAAATTATAGGAGAATCAGGCAACATTTAGCCAGCCATTCTTATGCAAACAGTTTGCACCTCCCTAATTGTTACGTGTTTTAGCTAATTGCTGAGCCTAAGTGGGTTTTATTGACTTAACGGTAGTGCTCCTTTTATGATTGCTGTTCTAACTTATTTTGTGAATCATTGGGGTGGGGGAATAGATTTTATGGCATAGATATTTCCTAAAGAAACAAATACCCAGTTAAATATGCTTGTTGGGCCATTCCCAACAAATGATTGAAGGTTGAAAATGTTCTGATATTTGCCATATTCCTTTTTTTTTATGGCATTGGCTTATACTAATGTTAGTGCATTTGTCACACAGTTACAGGAAAGTCCAAATATGGACTGTGAAAATGCTACTCTCTCACTGGGTTTGAAAGTATATTTTGGGGCTCCTGGCTGTTGAAGTAGCATGATCCCCTACTTTTTTTAGTTGTTCATGCAATATGTAATCCTACTTTTTCAGTCCAGTCACTCTTCTACTATTCTATTCTATTCTATTCTATTCTATTCTATTCTATTTGCTATAGATATTTTAAGATGGATTTTTAAAAATGTCTGTGCTGCAGCAGAGTTTTTCTCCCTCATGCAGGGGTTGGGAGAAAACCCTATCTCTGCTTACATCTCTAGTATCACTTCATGAACCATATATATTACACAGTTCTGAAGGAAACTCCAATCAATAGTACTAGGAGGAGGTAGCACATTGCTGTATATGTAGAAGGTTGCTTCACTTTATTCTGGCATATCATACAATACTTTACGGGCATCATATCTTTGTAGATCAGGACTCTTTAAACAAATTCAAAGAATGCAGTAAATACTTCAGGTTCCTAAATGCTTCTAAACCTTTTAGTCGTGAAAACAGCAGCACTGAAGTAGGAAAAAAGTTTCAGCAAATCCTGGGTTTTGCATGGGAACTAACAGTGCACATTGATCATCAAAGAAGGGAAAGCACTAGCAGATAGAATAAATAAAGGAAAAAGCAGGTGGCTCTTTGTGTTGTGCTCATCAACCCCAAACTGGGAAAATACAGATACTGACATGAGGGAGGTATCAAAATTTAATATAGCCTTCCTCAACCTGATGATGTCCTAAAACTAAATGACCAATAAAGGAGAATATTTGTAGTTCAGGATTGAAATGAGGGATCCTTGGTGCACTCTGAGCTTTGTTGTTTTCTTAAAAACGTTTCATTAGCCAAACTAGGTAACATCAGCAGTGCTGATGGTGTTATGCATAATGAAACATCTGCAAGAAAATAACCAAGGACCCCTCAAAATTAAATTAGCTCTGATCTCAGCCATACACACTGCTTCAGTTCCTGTTATCTTTGGTCAATTGGGAGGAGATTTCTGGGCAGCAAGTGCAGAAGTTCCATATATGCTGGGGATAATAGCATAAAAAGGAACTTGCGTTTGATGTAAAAGACAGAATTAATGTGCCTTTGTGTTTTGAGGCATGACAGAGGATCATTGGAACCAGATGTGGCAATTGCCTCTTGCTTTGATGGCTTTCAAATAGAATCAGATAAATTCAGGGAGGACATCATAACTAAAAGGAGAACTCAACACTTCAAAACATGGTGGATGTTAAAAGAAAAGCTTTTTCCATTATGCCCTGTTTAGGAACACCTCAAAGAAATGAGATTGATGAAAGAGTAAAACTAGGGTGCACAGGTAGTCTGATCCAGCAAATCAGCTCCCAACAGGATTGGAATATCCAAGCCTATGTAAGAGATGGAAAGAAAAATCTCAAGGCATTCCAGCGCTAATATTTAATTTACTTTTTTATGTGTGTACCGTAATTGGAAATGAGAATGTACTTGCCTGCAAATAGCCCATTCTATTTTTAGAATCAGTAAATAATAGTTACATCTCAATCAATAGGTGTTAAAATGAACAATATAGAATCAAGCAAGGAAAAAAAACTTTCTTAATTCCAGCTGGGTGATCAGTTTAGACACTGGACAATTTGGCTTTCAAACACAAGGACAAGTGTTATTAATATGAAATTTTCCGTTTGCAAGTAGTCCCTGGCATGTTAAAGGCTCACTCATCTGCTTAACTTCAGCGCCATCTGTTGTGACTTCAGAGAAAATTCCTGTAAATTGTTGAACAAAAAAAAAATGAGGTAAAAGTAGAGGATGAAAAATTAATTTTAACTTTCCATCGTGAAAATAAATGATCAGAAAAGGAAAAAAATAGTATTCTTAAAAAAGAAGGAAACTACTTCAAAATGATTAAAGTTCTTATCTTATTACATTGGTCATGCTGGGATTTTTAACTGTACTCTGAACCATAATCATTTTACAGCAAAAGAACCTTTTTCATAACCATGGCAATAAAATAATGATTTTATCATTTGGACTGTTATGACCTGCAAAAGTAAAGATTTATGAGCAAGCCATTTTTTAAAAAGTGCCAATTTTAGTGGCATGACCTTTTCTGCTTATTCTTCTGCTCTGGCCATAGCTCCCAGTAAAACTAATGATCTGGGAACCTATCTAACCAATATTTTCCTTCTCTCTCGGTAAAGACATGTATTTAAAGAATGTCACTGTAGTCAGTCTGTCATACAATGACTGCTTTTCTTCAACTTAGCCCGGCATATTTCTATGATGGTAATTAGGTAATTGAAAGAAAATGGAGATTGGGTTTGTGTTAACCATTGACTGCTGAACGAACATTATGCAATCTATGTCATAAGCCATCTATAGACCACAATGGCGTAAAGCCAGAACAAAACCAACCATCATATGATTTTGTATGATGAGTGAATCCAACTACTATCACTCTAGTAGGCACAGTTCTTTATACTGGACTGCCAGGTTTAACATATGTTCTGTTTTTTCAATCTAACTAGAACTTTTTCTTTCTTTCTTATTCTTCTCACTCATTTAATCCATAAGTAGGATTCTCCATGTTATTTTTTAACTAGAATCTTCCTTGTTCAACACCAATAATTTATTACACTTTTTGGGAAGTCTTTTGGGAATCTTGGAACTTGTGAACCAATCCCAAGCTCTCATTTAGACAATGCATCGGTTCTAACATTTCAGTTTCCTGTACAGTGTTGAATTCCTCTAGTTTTGGAAAGAGAATGTTTTATAGATGTACTATAATAATGAATGTTTAACGAGATTATACTAAATGCATGTTCGTAAGTATAGGCCTCAGCATACACCCCTATACTTTGTAATCAGAACTCTTAAGCAGAAGAGACCCAACATGATGTAGTGGTTAAGGCAACAAGTAGAAATCAGGAAGCCATAAATTCTAGTCCTGTTGTGGGCCCAAAGCCAGCTTGGTAATTTTGGAGCTGTCATACTCTCTCAACCCTAGGAAGAAGGCAATGGTAAATCACTTCCAAAATCTAAGAAATCTGCAAGGTCTTTTCCAGGCAGTTCTCAGAAGTCAACAATGACTTGAAGGTACAAAAAACCGAAAATCACCAAAATTCAGAATATAGATTTACCTTAAAATGATTTTGCCACTTTGCAGTTGGAGTTCCCTCCAGCTGTAAAACTCCCAGTGGTTTGTCATTGACCTTTGAAGCTATGCTAAATGTGAAATAATCCAGAATACAGTAGGATTTGCTTGGTAAACATGTGAAATACCAAATGCATTGTACAATTATAAGCAAAGGAACATATTAGGCCTTTCTATTTCACCATTATAATGAATGCTATTTTCTATTAAGATCAAGTATTTATTTAATGCAAATTATAATATAAATAATGATGCCCTATATTTTAATTAGGTTAGTCAGCAGTAGTGAAAAAATACTCCCATTTGCATCTACAATTAGATATTTCTAAATACAATTAAATTTAATTTTTAAAATCTAATTTTCATAGAAAGTTAAATATATTTTTATCTTTTCTGTATAATTATTTATATCACATAAAATGCAATTGCAGAGCAATTTTTGACATTTAATGTTAAGCTAAACAATCATAACTGTGGCAAATATCAGAGATGCTGAAGTGAACAATTGCACAAATGAATAAAGTGCATACTGTTCAGTTGGAAACAAGGAATATTGTTATGAAAGACAGTTATGAAAACTTCTTTCATATCTGATAGAAATTATTATATTTTGGAATATGATGAATTCTTCTCTTAAATAAGAGCACCCTGTATGATTAGGTATGAAACAAACAATGCACTTTCTTTTAACATTCCTTTAAAAATATACAGACATCAAACCTCTTGCAGTATTTCATTATACAGTAATTTATTATAGTGTCATTTGCAAGACAGCCAAAACAAACCAAAATAAAAAAGAGCTAATGAAGAAGATTAGTTAAAGAACATTTGTAAATTACTACTTTATTAATGAAATTGTGAATCAAAGATCCATAGCCAAATACAAAATAATTTATGCATCCTATGAACATTCAAAATCTTATTCCAATTTATTTCTATTGAACACAGCCAATTGTACATGCCCATGTGTGGCATGCCATGAAGGTTTTGCAGGTGCACTTTTCTATTAAAAGAGAAAATAAAGAATAATATCAGCAAAATAATTCTCTTACAGCTGACAGCAACCATATTTACAGCAAGACAGTTCGACAATAATTTCAACTTATATTAGGTCTCTTTGAATTAGGGCTACTTGCAGTGTGATAAGTACTGTAGTGCCAGAAGTCAGCATTTGCATTAATGTTAACAAATACTCATTCTGAGATCAAAATAGCTGATGTTGCTCTTATCTCATAATTTTAATAGCTGAGGTTCCAACCCTCAGAGGTAAAACCATGTATGAGCAAGTCCTACATTTATTATCTGCTTTGTTTGGCGAGTCTGTTTTGCATTGAAATGTCGAGTATCACCTACTGGCAGATAAAAGATACTCAGTGGGGCTGGCACAGCAGCTGCTGCAACCTGTTTGGCTTTCTAACAAATAATTATTATTACGGAAAGGCACATAATTCAGCAGCATTGTAGACTGAGATATTTTATCACACTTTTCCCATGCAGCAATAAGGAAATTGCCATCCTCCAACAATTTTCAAATCAGAATTACAGGTGCTGCTGATAACAGGTGTTGAGCTGGGAAGCAGCAAAACATGACTTGATTTTCAGATAGTGAGTTGAATTCTGTTACTGATGTACTTAGAAATAATCTCGTAAAATGAGCATATGTGAATATAAATCTTAGCTGTGCTGAAATGGCATTCAGCTGCTGCTCATGTAGGTTTCTAAAAGAAGTTAGTTGGCAGAGTGGCACGGAATATCAAGGGGCATTCTAATTGGATTTTCTTTAGAATCAAGAAATACTATTTATTTATTTAACATATTTCCATATGGCAGCCAAAAAAGACACGCAGCAGCTTACATGGAAAGGATGCAATTTGAATCATCCGTGGTTAAAAAAAACCAACTGCTATTAAAACAATTTAGATGCAGGAACTGTTCAATATATGATTTTTTTTTTAAAGTTAAGATGGCAACATTCACATCAGAGGACGACTGAAAACACTTGTTTTCAAGAGCTTCTCAGAGGCCAGTAAAGAGGCAGTCAGACTGATCTCCATGGGGAGGCTGCTCCATAATATCCACTATGAGATATATGTGCTGACTAAATGTATATCTTCTGCTGTTAACCTAATTTTCTGAAGTTTCATCTCTGGTAACGTTGTATTGCTAACTAGGGCGTACAAACCTTTTGCCAGACCAATTCTTGAATACAGCTCGTCCACCTGGAACCTACACTGTATATCGGACATTAACACGACTGAGCAGATTCAGAGGTATTTCTCGAGAAGAGTACACCACTCCTCTACTCACAATAGAATTCCGTATGCCTCCAGTCTTGAAATTTTGGCCTTGGACAATCTGGAACTGCGCCGCCTGAGGTCTGATCTAAGCATAGTACACAAAATTGTCTGCTACAATGTCTTGCCTGTCAACAACTTATTTAGCTTCAACTACAATAATACATGGGCAAACAATCGATACAAACTCAAGGTAAACTGCTTCAAACTTGATTGCAGAAAATAGAACTTCAGCAACAGAGTGTTCAACGCCTGGAATGTTGTACCCAACTCCGCTGTTACAGTCTCAAAGCCTCACAGCTTCAATCTCAAACTGTCGATCGTGGACCTCACCCCATTCTTAAGAGATACGTAAAGGGGGCATGCATAAGCGCACCAGTATGCCTGCAGTCCCTGTCTTACTGTCCCCATTTATCAGTATTTACTTCCTTTGTTCGTGTTTATGTTCATACCTATACTTGTTATCTTGTACATGTTTGACAAACAAATAAATTAATAGAATAGAATAACAGAGTTGGAAGGGATCTTGGAGGTCTTCTAGTCCAACCCTCTCCCTAGGCAGGAAACCCTACACCACTTCAAATGGTTATCTAATCTCTTCTTTAAAAATTCCAGTGTTGGAGCATTCACAACTTCTGGAAACCAGTTGTTCCACTGGATTAATTGTTCTAACAGTCAGGAAATTTCTCCTTAGTTCTAAGTTGCTTCTCTCCTTGCTTAGTTTCCACCCATTGCTTCTTGTCCTACCCTCAGGTGCTTTGGAGAATAGCTTGAGTCCCTCTTCTTTGTGGCAACCCCTGAGATATTGGAACACTGCTATCATATCTGCCCAGTCCTTCTTTTCATTAAACTAGACAATATAATAAATAATTAGATAATAGAAAAAGACGTTTAAGGGTAATTTTGTAATTGTACTTATATTCGATGCAAAGAAAATTGAAAGTTACTTCTTTCTTTTCATTCCTTTTGCACATTTTATCCTTCTCTTTTTTCTTTCTTTATTTTATTTACACCACTTCTTGTTTGTTTTACATCACTTCTTGTTTGTTTTTATCTTCTATTCAAAACGTATAATAGAAAACTATACAAAAATGATTTTTAAAATGGTTTTATTAAAAGATTTTATGTATATAATAACAAATACATTTCAAAGATAAAAATAGTAAATGTGAAAAAGAAAAAAAGAAGAGAAGCAAAAAAGAAGAGACAAAGAAAAATGAGAAAAAGGAAAATAAAAGAACAGAATATATAAGGAATATATACAGAATTGGCTTCCAAACTTTCTCTTGGAAGTTATACATAGAATTCAAATCAAACTTCTCTAAGATTGAGGAGGGGGTTGAACTAGAAGAGTTCCACGTTCCCTTCCAGCTTCATTCTATTCAATTCCCCATTCAAGATCATAATTCTCTTCTTTCTATAACTTATTCTTTCTAACCATAACCTATTCTTTCTAACAATAAATCACAAATCATTTTTAATGCAAAAAAGTCCATAAGGTTCTGTTACTTTCACCAACCATTCCTCCATAACTGATAATGCCAAATCGTTCCATCTTTGTGCCTATAGTAATGTTGCCACCATCAACATAGATAGAACACTGCAAATCGACAGATGGCCTCTTCCAGAAGTCATCTGACTATTGAACAATATGGGGAAGTACACTGGACTGTCTTAAAAAAAACATGTAAAAACCAAAGAAGGAAGAAGGATCATTGCAAAAGAGACATCTCAGCTAGGGAAGGTGGAAGCACAAAATTCAAATTCAAAGCAAGTCCATTTTAATTAACGTAGCTATACGTTCGTTGGGAAAATGGCTATGACAAGTTTTCAAGATTCTGTTACATCACCCTACTAAATATATACACATAAAGGTTCTTCCAGAAATCCAAGTGGATTTCATTACTATTCTACCAAGTGCTAATCTGTGGTGTACTTCTTGCCTGCTGGTTTCTTTACTGTTTATAGCTAATTCTAAAAGGCAGAAGCTATCCAGCACTTCACTATCTTTATTGTCAGTTCTATGGCTGGTTATTGCACTGACTGTCATTTGTTTGTTCTTCTTTATATTTAATCTTGGCCCATTTTTTTTCCGCTCTGCCCCTTGACTTTCATTATTGGCTCTTGCAGATTGTTTGCATTTTCAGTTATCAGAGTAGTGTCATCAGCACAGCACAGGTTATTGATGCCTCTTCCTCCAATTTTAAACCTGCCTCATCTTTTCAATCTCAGCCTCCCTCAATATTTATTCAACTCTTAGGTTGAATAAATAAGGAATATAAAGCCTTGTCTTCCTCCTTTGCTGACCAGTCTGTTTTGCTACGATCCATTCAAACTGTGGTTTCCTGGTCCGCGTACAGATTTTGCATGAGGGTAATGAGATGTATGGAACTCTATTTTCTAAAGACATTTCACAATTTGACACCATCAACAAAAATCAAAAGCCTTCTGAAGCACATATTGAGTATTTTTTAATATATTGTTTGGTTTTCCCAATTATCCAGTGAACATCAGCCATAAGGTCTCTCGTTCCTTGGCCTTTTCTAAAATCAACTGGAATATCTGGCATTCCCTTTTTCACGTCAAGCTCTAATTTCTGTTGAACAATCCTCAGCATGTTTTTGATGGCGTCTGAAATGAAGGATATTGTGTGGAAGTTTTCACACTCTGTTACATGACATTTTTCCCCTCTTTGGTGTTAGTATGTAGATTAGTATATAGATTAATCTGTTGGCAACTGCAACCTTCTCCCAATTTGATGATATAGTTTGGTTAGAATCTTTACAGATTTTCTTGTTAAAATGCAGGAGTGCATATCCTCCAGCATAATACCACATTATGTCTTTGCCATTATAAGAAAGGTGTTCATCAACACCATTTTATGTACACTTTACATAACCATGTAGCTTCCTATGTAGCTGCTAATGTCCATTATTGATGTCTGCTTGCTTTAAGTGGGCAGCTGGGATGACCTTCACACCTTGAATGACTCTGCTGAGAATATATAGTCACCTGAACTGAGAGATGGGAAGCAAATAAATTTGATAAACAAACAAACAAATAAATAAATGGTTGGTACACACTTATTATCTTTCCCATGTTGAGGCCTCATAGCAGCACTTTGGGTCTGTGCATTCATATTAATGTTTCACAGGAACATTAGAATAGCCTTCCAGTTTACATAAAAGTTCATATTAGCAAAAGTTTCTGCAAACTGGAAGCCTATTTATTCCATTCTTTTCTATGAATCATTTAGATGTCCCAAGGCCAACTGGAGAAATCAGGTTACAATACATGGAAAACAGACATGCCAAGCTTGTACAAGCCTACACAACTAATCCTAGCTTTAATCTGCCACAGGCTGGAGCATGGCCTGAGGGAAGTCATTTCACTCTTGTCTATTTGGTATATTTAGATTGAAGATTCTTTAAGACAGGAAGTGTCTATCATTCATTATGCAGAAGCCACGTGTGGAGACAAAACAGGACTAGTGTTCAAATCACAGCAAAAATATCCCACTAGTCCCATGACTGGTGTATTTCTACAGGAAAGATAATAGAGATGCCAGAAGGAAAGAAATGAAGATATTTCTGTATTAATAGAATAACTTTTAACTCCAAAAAGGCAAATTGTCAAGTGAGAATAGCATTTGCAACCGCATTTCTGCTATAGCAAGTGGTGCCAATAAGCTGACCTCAAGAGTGGAAGGTCTGTTGTATTGTTAATTGCTCTTGTAACAACTAACAGCTTTAATTACAGTATTTTACGGCTTTCCTATAAGAGCAATTATATGTTGACAGTCACCTTTAACACTCATTTATTTTGTGTTTGGCTGGGATACTGGTTGAGGCAAAAGAAATATCTCAATAAATAAAATGACTAATCAAGATTTGAAATGGTATGAAGAACCCATTTCTATTGGCAAAGGAAATTAAAAGCCTTCACATTATCTACCTGGTAACCCTATCTCCAACAGGTATCATACAAAAGAATTTGAAAAAAGTACGGTATATAATTGCCCAGAATCATTGCTAATCAAAACTGCCTAGATATACTTGAGTTCTTGATTACTATGTCAAGAAATGAATGTTAAATTCTTTTCTGCTAATCACAGACCAATAAGTAAGATCTCAGCCCCAAAGTTCCAATTTTAAATTTGAGGTTCAACAGTGATCACCTCAAAGAAAAGCTAATTTCTGTAGGAGATAAATTAACTCAGGAAATATATAATTGCAACATCTTGTAATATTTTTATTGCCTACTAGGTAGAATTTGATGAATACAAGTTTTCAAGTTGCTTAGACAAAGGATTCCTTTTTGGTGCTTAGCTCTTAGCGGACCTTGTATGATGATAACAATGAAATTAAGCACATCAGGCATATTAAGGAATCCTACACTACATTTATTATATGCTAACATCTGTTCACACACAAAATATTTTGCCAAGAACGTTATGTGCATAAGATACTTTTCAAGTGTGAACAATGTGGAATGCCGTGTACTGCAGCCAGGCTCGTAGACAACAATGTGCCTACTAAATCTAAGTGAACAGTACTATAGATGAGGTAGTTGAGTTTTATGGGGCAGAAAGCCCTGAAAAAGGTGAAGGACTCTTAAAACATATTTCTTTTCAAGTAAGATGAGCAACACACTTTTTAAAGTAGTGTTTAAAGAAAGATTGTAAAACCAACTTAGGCTGCCATAAAACTCTTATTCCCAGGGCTTAAAATATCTTTTGCAGTACTTTAAAAACTAACAAATGTTCTACAGCACGTGGTTCCCTGGGCTAGAGTCCATTTCTGCAGATAGAAATCTTATTATGTACAGATAAACCAATTGAAAGAAAGGCAGCTAAATCTGAGCACAGGCAGAAGGCAATGGTCATGGAAGGTGGTTATGAAAATGAGGCTACTCTTGCTACAATGAACTTAGATGCTCAGCCAACTGGAAGGATATACACGGTTAGGGATAACGGCACTGCTGCTAGACCTCAGCTGATTATTAAACAAGCACATCCTTAGATGTCATGCTGAAAATGTACTTTAAAAATTGCAGGATACAGCTCTAAGGCCAAAAGCTCTTACAGATGTACTGCAGGAACATCATTGCCACAGTGCATTTATACTAATCAGCCATTGACTCCCCTTGTTTCACATTTCAACTCTGGTATTTGATCACCATCAAGTAAAATGATTGAAAATGCATATCAAATACAGTTAGGATGTAAATTTAAGTTGATCAGCCTCAATGTGAACATTCAGAAATAAAAGTTATTGTGTTAGATCTTGCTTTGAATCACATTAACAGTGATTTCAAATAAGTATCACTCTAGGAGAGCTGGAGAATTTTAATAATGTAGTTTGGAGTCTCTGCTTTTTTCACTGGTTACTATAACTAAGACTTATCCAATGCATATTTACCCAGAAAGACACTAGATTCAAGGAGATAGGTAAGCCTGCAAACGGCTTAAGCCTCTTTATGTGATGCTAATGATAATTATATTATTAAATAATTCAATGTCATATTAACGGTACATATATTTTTATGGGTGCTCATTTTCTAATACGTTAGATTAATGGCTACACATAATGTTGATTTGCAATGCATGGAAGCCTCTTTGGAACAATACAGGAATGCAAGAAAGGAAGAAAGAGATATTCTTTCCCCCAAATTTTCATTCATTCATTCGTTTATTATAGTTACATTCCATCTTTGATACTGGGCCCTGTGGTGCATCCATAACAATCTGGAGCTGACCATGCTTAAAACTGTAGAGAGGAAAGGGGATTTTGGGAGCAGCTCTTCTATTTTATCACCGTTTACTATATTCAACAGCACAGAATCAACAGTAGAGTTCTTCATGTTTTGGGGTTCTATAACCTTCCAGGACTTGAAGTGGACCCTTAGATTAGAACCATTATTTAAAAAAATACAACAAAGAATGTTCTTCCTATATCAACTCAGGAGGTTCAGACTGCCCCAGGAGCTGTTGATTCAGTTTTACAGAGGAATTATTGAATCTGTCATTTGTACTTCTATAGAATAGAATAGAATAGAATAGAATAGAATAGAATAGAATAGAATAGAATAGAATAGAATAGAATAGAATAGAATTCTTTATTGGTCAAGTGTAATTAGACACACAAGGAATTTGTCTTGGTGCATATGCTCTCAGTGTATATAAAAGAAAAGATACATTCATCAAGAATCGTAAGGTTCTTATGATTCTCATAACACATAATAATAGTCAGGGTACAAATAAGCAATCAAATCATATTAGGAAACAGTCAATATAAATGCTTGTAAGAATACAAGCAACAAAGTTACAGTCATACAGTCATTAGTGGGAGGAGATTGATGATAGGAATGATGAGAAGATTAATAGTAGTGCAGACTTAGTAAATAGTTTGACAGTGTTGAGGGGATTATTTGTTTAGCAGAGTGATGGCGTTCAGGAAAAAACTGTTCTTGTGTCTAGTTGTTCTGATGTGCAGTGCTCTATAGCGTCATTTTGAGGGTAGGAGTTGAAACAGTTTATGTCCAGGATGTGAGGTGTCTGTAAATATTTTCACAGCCCTCTTTTTGACTCGTGCAGTATACAGTTCCTCAGTGGAAGGCAAGTTGGTAACAATTGTTTTTTCTGCAGTTCTAATTACGGTATCCTCTGAAGTCTGTGTCTGTCTTGTTGGGTTGCAGAACCAAACCAGACAGTTATAGAGGTGCACATGACAGACTCAATAATTCCTCTATAGAACTATATCGGCAGTTCCTTGGGCAGTTTGAGCTTTCTGAGTTGGTGCAGAAAGAACATTCTTTGTTGTGCTTTTTTGATGACGTTTTTGATGTTAGTTGTCTATTTTAGATCTTGCGATATGGTAGAATTTGAAGGTCTCTATTGTTGACACTGTGTTGTCTAGTATTTTAAGAGGTGGAAGTATGGGAGGGTTTCTCCTAAAGTCTACTGCCATTTCTTTTTCAACTATAATTCTTTACATGGAATTGTGCTACATCCCAAATTCGGGTTCCAGAGTTTATATTTTAACCAGACCTATTACCTACACTTATTTAGAGGATTTTCCCAATGTATTGTTTGCTATTTACAGCTTTTCCTTTTTTCCTCTGATTTTAATTGTATAACTAGTTTCATTGTTCATATTTTATAAAAAGTACTTTTATTGTCAATTCAGACTTGTCTTAAACCTAAACAGAAATATGAAATATCTTATACTATGATGTTAATGTTGTACTAGAATATATTAGCAATATGGTATCTTTGATCTTCTAATCATAATGGGTTGGCTATCCACTGATAATTTATTACTTTTACTTTTTTTCTTTCACTATATTTTCTCTATCCTCTAAATATCTGTTGCTGCTTGATTCTGTGGGAAAGATTTTTGTTTAAGTCTTGAACTGTAAGATAAGTATGTATGTATGCATGTATCAAACCAGCTTCTATTACAGAAATATATTCTTCCTTCCCTCTCCCGTTTAATCCTCTTTTGTTTTAAAAAGATATTTCTTTCTCTATTTCTCTTACATTTCTCACAAGTAACAGAAAACACACTCAGGCTGAAATATCTGGCCATGATCTCTCAGTTCCTAATTTCTTCCTTAACTATTATTTGTTTTGATTAATGTATCACTGTAGTTTGGCATTACAATGGATCTTTTCCATGAAGCAAGCAGCAGACAGCACTAGAAAAATGAACTCTCCATTTATAGCACACACACAAAAATGATGGAGCCAACACAGAGTTCATTGTGCACAAATTTTGGGCCACTCCAAAGCATCTAAAAAGTCAGAGCTCCAAGACTGAGAACAGTAAGTTTTCGTCATATACAGTAGTATATACAGTAGCTGAACTGCACATCTTCCATTCATTTGATGTTGGGATGGTCACCTGCTTGAGCAGCTTCAAGGGTAGGCAAGTTCGGATTAATTAGGGTTACACTTTATTGCTGTTGTTTCATAGGGGTCTTTTGTTCCACTTTGTGTTTGTTGCCTCAGAGGACCACAGGCTTGGCAATGACATAGCAATGTCACTACACATCAGAACAATGAAAAATGTATTACCGTTTTACAGATTTAGACACACAAAAAAAATCTTCTTGCAATCAAAGCATCTGCATGGAGGAAAATGGTGACGCATAATAATGACACCATGATGCAAGTAACTCAATTTTGCACCTGACATCTTGTGAATTACTATGTTGTGTTCGTGTGTCATTCTAACATTATTGTGCCTTATGTTTTTTTTTGGCACTGTTAGCAATAGCACTTAGACTTATATACCACTTTACAGTGCTTTACCGCCCTCTCTAACCGGTTTTACAGAGTCAGCATATGGCCACCCAAATTTGGGTCCTCATTTTACCCACCTTGGAAGGATGGAAGGCTGAGCCAACACCTTGAAATGATTCAACCTGTTGGAAGAATCTTAGGCATCTGACTATCTATCCGGGAGTTAGAATATCTTACCAAATAATTCAGAATCTTTGTTTAGATGGCATCTAAATAATGACACTGACTTCTGTGCAATTCTTTGTGGATTTTTGTGAAAATGAAATTGTTTCCTGCACAGTGGTATTTGTTTGTTTGTTTTTTGGGTTCTCTTGTGATGAGAATAAATTCCTCCTGGATCAGAATCTTTTGGAATCTGATGTAAAAGCTTAGAGTCACACTTATGACAAATTATCTGTTTACCATAATGAATAAGGAATTTAGCTTATTAAGGATTTCATGCTCAACACAAAAATGACAATAACACAGTTGGTAATACTGGTATATTGATTTTGCAAGTGATATTTGGCCAAGATAGTGAAGATTTCTGGGCAAGTGAAGAGACTCTTTGGTTCCTGTATCCCAGGCCAACTTTGCCATTAACAAATAGTAAACTTTTATAACAAATAGTAAAATTATGACTCAGGTTTTTATCTATGAGTTTTATTGTGGCGTGTCCTTACAAAACTCCTTCAACATATAGACCAATAGCAACCACAAAATGTTCCAAACCAACGACATGGCTAAAACTGTCTTCACTTGTGACGCAACCAGCCTGATTACATACTTTCTGATGAATTATTGCTGTTTGTAAAACAGCAGCAGCCAAAAGATGTTGATTTATGTATGTCTGCACATAATGAAATAGCAACATGACCAAAACAAAGGCCACAAGAATGATATAACTAAGCATTGCATTATTTCTCCATTTATTTGGTCAAAAGAAGCGAGCAAAAGAAACGGGATAGTGTGCTAGGTAAACATTTAGACAGTACAATAGTAAACCTCAACAACCACTGCCTCCTAATGGTGGGCTTTGGATTTTACCTGCAGGATTGCTCAAACATATCCAATAGTGGGCAGGACCTATTTGTACTGTCAAGGTTCCAAGTAATACATCCCCTTCAATAAGAACTATTAACAAGGGAGATCAAAGTAGCAAAAATAAGCTACTCTGAAAAGCTAAAGAATCAGTTCTCAACAAATGAACTCCGAGACAGGCATATTCCTCAAAGAACATTTTATTGGGACATATCAACTTGGCATAGTCTCGGAGGAAAACCAGCTCTACGTTCCTGCCGGTTTTACACCCAATTAAAAGTAAAAATTTTGTCACTTCCCCTCAGAGTCCCCAGGCACATGATCCAATCAGCATGTGGTCCAGTTGCTAGGTGATCTCAGTCTCCACCTTTCAAACACCTGCACAAACGTCCTTGATTCCCAGGGAAAATCATTTTATTTAGGATACAACACCCCAGCTATCTCTACACCCTCCTCCCTGGCCCCTTGCTCCAGACAATGTCAGCTCTGAAGCCGGGGGTGAAATCCAGCAAGTTCTGACAGGTTCTGGAGAACCGGTAGTGGAAATTTTGAGTAGTTCGGCGAACAAGCAAATATCACCTCTTGCTGGCCCCAGAATGGGAATGGAGATTTTGCAGTATCCTTCCCCTGCCATGCCCATCAAGCCACACCCACAGAACCAGTAGTAAGAAAATGGATTTAACCACTGCCTGAAGCTAAGTGAAAAGAAACCTCCTAGGGAAAAGCTACAAAAAGAAAACGGCCAGAGTTAGGCCAGCTTCAGGGTTGACATATACATTTGATTAGATATATTTTGCACATGGTGGACAATCTAGTAAACTGTAAGTATAACAATGGTTACAATGTTTGCGGATGTATTTCAAATGATTCTAGAAAAAAATGTGTTTTTTACATTCTTAAATAAAAAGGCTTCTAAATCAGATTAAAATGTCAAGTATAGAATATTACTTTCCATGCTGGCCATCCTGGAGCCATTGAGAAACTCTGTGTAGGTTATTGTAGGAGAAGAACACATGGGGTGGAGTCAAGAAAGGAATCAGTCTGGAGTCCTTACGTTACCACAAGCAATCCAAGCCCCCACCCTTGAAATCCATTGTTTATTTTCTGGTGCAATTTAGTAGGCCTCAGTGAAAAATGCTCTTGTGCTGCTCTTGTGTAGGCCTCAGTGAAAAAGCTTCTTAAATAGAACTTAATGTGTGGTCCAGATTCTTCATGCCTAACAGTTATGCTCTGTTGAATATCAATTTTTGAATATGGTCATTCAGATGTAAACATCTGAGAATCTGTGTATTCATATATACAAATACATTTACCCAATTTATCATTTTCTGGCAGCTCTTACAATAAATTTTTTAGAGAATATATGTCAGCATGCTGCATATACCTTCAAGTTAGTGGGATGTGGGCAACGTTATAATGGCTTGTAAAATGATCTCTAGATCAGAGATATCAGCTTGATTAGAACAGCAAGAGAATATTCTAGAAAGAGTGCAGAGAAGAGCAACAAAGATGATTAGGGGACTGGAGGCTAAAACATATGAAGAACGGTTGCTGGAATTGGGTATGTCTAGTCTGATGACCCGAAGGACTAAGAGTGACATGATAGCAGTGTTCCAATATCTCAGGGACTGCCATGAAGAAGAGGGAGTCAATCTATTCTCCAAAGCACCTGAAGGCAGGACAAGAAGCAACAGATGGAAGGAAATTAATCAAGGAGAGAAGCAACCTAGAACTAAGGAGAAATTTCCTGACAGTTGGAACAATTAACCAGTGGAACTATTTGCCTCCAGAAGTTATAAATACTCTAACACTGGAAGTTTTAAAGAAGAGATTGGACAACCAGTCTGAAATGGTATAGGGTTTCCTTCCTGACCTGAGGATTGGACTAGAAGACCCCCAAGGTCCCTCCCAACTCTGTTACTCTATTCTATTCTAAATACAGGAGGCCTCTTGTTTTGTTAATTGCCTTTTTGTTGTGGTTAGTGTTGGTAGAGGAAGTCCCATCTCTTTTATATAAATCATTCACCGCTTTTCAGAAAAACTCCTGGCCTCTTCTGCTAACACTGAAGAGGAGACAAATCCCTCATGACTTCAATAAACCACAAGCACCTGGTGCTCTTGCCATATCTAACCGAAGACTCCTGAAAATGAAATTTATAGGAGTCTTGCTTTGTCCTCCTGAAAAGCACATTCTGTTATTGATTCCTTAATTTGCTGAGGTTAATTCTGCTTTCCCCTTTGCTGTCCGTGGTGGATTCCAAGGAATTACTCCCCAAGTTGTAAGCAAGTCAACTCGCAATAGCACTTAAGACTTATATACCACTTCACAGTGCTTTACAGCCCTCTCTAAGTGGTTTACAGAGTCAGCATATTGCCCTTAACAATTTGGGTCCTCAGATAAATACTAACTGAGGTCTGCTTGGCCATCTGGAGGATTTTCTTTTATTTGCTGTATTGACTGCAAAAGATCTTAGTCAGGTCGTTCTTATGTCATGTTGTCCTTATCAGAGGCAACTAGGATAGCAGTTTGTCTGAAAGCCTAACTTAAATATTTTTAAGGCTTTTGATCCAGTGTAGCTCATGAGCTGCATAATAGATTATTCCTTGAACATTTGTTGACTTACTGGTCTGTTTTTTTTCTCATATAATTCTTACTGTTTATCTGAGTAAGGTGGTGTTATTGAAATCGGCGGTAAATACATTAAAGGGTAATAATCATTCTGTTTTGTTGAACTACATCAGCATCCCTTCCTTTGGCTCCCTTTGTTTATTTCCATTACAATGATGAACTTTCCAATTCACACTGACGTTTTCTTATCAGGATTATTCCATTCTGTTTCTCACGTCTGTAAATTCTGTACTTCCTTCACACTTTCCTAGATTAATTGCACTCTGGAAATATTTACTTAAACATTGTTACTGGGAGGATCAGTATTACTGAATGCTGTGCTTGCGCCTTCATGATGGAAGGATGACTGCTAGGATGTTCTCCATTGCAGCTACTATTTTAACAGCCTCCCATCTCCGCTTCAGGTTTTCGTCTGAATGCTTCCTCTTGGCCTATGTTTCTTCTGAAGACTCTGAACGCAGCAGAAATGGCTCCCATTCGGATTTTCCATAAGGTACCGTAGCATGCAGTCTTTGTGATCCCTGAAACCCCATGGTTCCATTTGTTGAGATAAATTAGTCTGGCTACCTCTGCTTGATATAGCACTTGTTGAGATAGATAGATAGATAGATAGATAGATGGATGGATGGATGGATGGATGGATGGATGGATGGATGGAT
>JANHFT010001629.1:509769-520088 GCA_032467955.1 Pseudoxenodon macrops
TGTAGGGTTTCCTGCCTAGGCAGGGGGTTGGACTAGAAGACCTCCAAGGTCCCTTCCAACTCTGTTATTCTATTCAGGTATTAGTAAGCAAGTAATTGGGTATGAACTGGGCTGTCTATCCCTTTTGCTGGATGGATCCTTATGCAGCTGAGGAAAAATAAAGTTCAGAATGAAACTAAGTTGGCTGTAGCTGCTAAGAACAAAAAGTGCTTCTTCAGAGAGATTCAAAATCAAAAGAAAAGAATCTGTATACAACTTGCTTAACGAAGGCCACCTGGTGCAAACAGGTAACAAAGGAAAGGCAGAACTAAGCAACTTGCATTTTGGCTTAATCTTCTCTGAAAAGAGAACATATGTTCCACCGGGGGGCAACTCAGGATGTATGTTGGCAGCAAAATAGTCAATGAGTTTATATTTATATCTGAATACATTCACATATCCAAGGATCATGAAAAGAACTTTTTGATGGACTTATCTGACAGAACCTTTTGCAAATCCTGGAGAAATGAAGGACGACTGAAGACGTGCGAAGTTGTCCCTATCTTCAAAAAGCTAGAACAAGACAACCAGAGATCATCTACCCATCTGTCTGAAGTTGGCATCTGGTAAATTCTAGGTTAGATGCTAGAGAGATTGACCCAAAAACTTTTAAAACATGTGGAGATTAGACCAAGCTAAGATGGGTGTGCCAAGAACGAGCTTTGCTATTCCATTCTAGCTCGTTTTTTGACAGAAGAACTTCTTCAAGCAATGCTGTCTATGTAACCTATCTTGATTTTCACAAAGCATTTGAGAAAACACCCTATGGTGTTTTGATTAGCAAACTCATTAAATGTGTAACGGATGGCTTAAATAATTAAGTGGATGCAAGATTGGGTCCCCAAAAAGAAACCAAGGACTTTTCGTCAACAAGTATTCATTAAACTGAAGTATTAAGTAATGTACCACAAAATTTAATTCTGGGGGCCTCTATCCTTCAATATTTTTATTCATAATCTATAGGAAAAAAGTAGGAAGATTTTCCCCAGATATCCCAAAAAATGGGTGGGAAAGTTGTAATTCCTTAGAGTACATAGGTAAAACTCAAACTTATCTTGATAAGCTATAGAAATGGGCAGCGAATACATTATGTTATTTAAAAAACCGTATCTTTTTATGACCATGTAATCCTTTAATTCGGGGTACAATCAGGGCAACTGGATGGAACTGAGTGTTTGCTGGCCGGATGCCCTTCCTAACACCATGCAGAGTTCACAGCAGATATTATTTCTTTGTGCCCTAGAAGAGAAACATCTGTTGCTTCCTAGCATTGATGTCTTCTTCTAATTGACATCTCAACCTTCCAAGTGGGAAGTGAATATCTTCACCACTAGGCCACCCCACCACTCTTACATCTGTTGTCCTCGGTTATCAACAGGATTTCAATTTGACGTTATACAAAGAAGCATGAAATAAAGAGCTGAACGGAATTCAGACCTCCGTATTTCAGCTTCAAGCTTAAGTTAATTCCCTAATCATTTTTCATTGCACCATGACAAGAAGTTCTAAGCACCAGAAGAAATAAATGCTGGCCACTCCAGCTTTTCGCAATCAATTACATTTCTCCAATCTATTTCTCACAGTCCCTGGCAGAGATTACTTTCAATCAAACTGATGCTTTGCTTTAAGAGCAAAACATACATAGCTGCCTAACGCTAATTTTAAATTTTGTTTTTAATCTCGAGCAGTTTAGGTTGACCTATTCTTCCCCCCTTCCCTCCCCTTTTTTTTTGTTGCCCCAGAATACTGTTATTTTTCTGAATTACAGTTGAATGCCCGTTTGGTATAATCAGTATTCTTATCTACTCAGGATGCAAAGAGGAAATTGCCTGAACATCTTTCAATTCAATTAACCTTTGTCGGAAAACGTCCGAAATTCCCTAGTCCACTGAAACTGTCCTTTCAGCTATCACTTTCAGGCCACCTGTAGTAAATATGGAAACAAGAATCAAGTTGGAGGAATAAAGAAGAGTGGGTTGCAACTTTGATGCAAAATATGGCACAAAATCAGGAGGACTTTTTCTGACTCACCAATGTATTGATATTGCCATTCAGAGGTAGGAGATGATCAGGGTGAGCCCGAGGGAGGGGTCAAACACGTCATCAGTCATGAGTCCCTGCGTGCCCACAAGAGACCTAAGTCCAGCCCAACTTGAATTCCGTTGACTCTTTTATCCACTACCAATTTGCTTTGACCATTAGTAGCTCAGATTCTTGTAGAGAACTTAAGCTTGCAAAAAAAAAAATTACCCTCATTGGAACTGTCTGAATCTCCTGATTTTCCCATCACAAAAATGCATGCTTTTTAAGAGAATTTGTTAATTGTAAAAGAGGATACGAGACTTTTTCTGATCTCTGCCACCATAGACTATTTTGGCTTTCCTCCTAGAAGGAGAGAAAAATATGTCAGGTCAGACGAATGGTAAAGCTTGAATGGTAAATCTTGACAAATGTATTTTGTCCTTTTATGTACACTGAGAGCACATGCACCAAAGACAAATTCCTTGTGTGTCCAATCACACTTGGCCAATAAATGATTTATTCTAAAATAGCACAAGTCCTGTTCTGCGTCCTTCATTCCCAGAAAATTATGTAGCTGAGAGCTGTAGCCTCAATCGTTCTACAATATTTATTATATTGTGCAGTTCTTTGTAATCTCTGAGCTTGATGGCTTTCTTGCAGCTTGGTGGAGCATGGAGTTTTTCTTGCAGACATTTCATTACCAAACTAGGTAACATGATCAGTGCATTTATTATATTACTTGCATGCCACTCCAATGCATGTAAAAATGGACCACTCAAATCCAACCACACAAAACCACCACATCCATGCCAACGTCTGAACACTTAGAAAAGCAAAAGATGAAGCTTTCAATTTAACTTGAAATACCTCCCTCAAGCCCATCAGCCAGTATCCCACAAGCTGAGATGGATAAAACCATCAAGCCAAATGTGGTTTCCTTCCATAGATATCTTTTGACTCTACCCTTCACACACACACACACCACTCTGGCAGATATTAACTAGCTTTAATGAAAGGGGGAACGGAAAGCCTTTCCTTCTTGTTTTCATTTCTTTGATCAGGAGTGAGGTTTTTGTTTTGTTTTTTTCAAAAATGACAAGAGGATTCTTGAAAAAAGCCAAGCAAACGTGGATTTTAGAACATGCTAGGCGAAGTCAAGAGTCTTCCATTCAACCATCCCTTTTGTAGTCAAACCTATCTTTAAAAAAAAAAAAAACCATTATTGAAACATTTACAGGAAGGGAGCAGAAATATATGAACAGTGCAAAATATACGCACAGACTAAGGCCGTGATGGTGAACCTATGGCACAGGTGGCACGCGGAGCCATATCTGAGGGCACGCAAGATGTTGCCATATGTCAGCTCCAGCGCACATGCGCATGCTGTCTAGCTGGTTTTTGCCCTTCCAGAAGGTTTGGGAGGCCATTTTCATCCTCCCCAGGCTTCAGGAAAGCCTCGGGAGGGGGAAAAACAGACCCAATGGGCCAACCGGAGTAAGGTCTGTGCACATGCACAGGGTGGGGCATAGGGGGTGGTTGTGCGCGCATGCGCGGTGGGAGGGCATTGCATTATGGGTGTGGGCAAAAAGGTGGACTAAGGACAGAATAAGTGAAAGTCACAGTTCTCCAAAACTTAGCAAGCTAGTTTCATTTCATTTTAAATTTCTATTCCATTAAAACGAATATTACATTGCTGGTAGCAAAAATCGTGCACGCCTGATTGTTTATCGTCTTAATCTCGCATTCCTGTTTTACTGTGCCAGTTCTATTTTTTAGCTCTACTCCATAGGTTTGGTATCGTATATTTCATCCGGGTCACTGACCAGTAATAAAGAATTTGACTTGATAGATTAAAATTCCTACCGCATTTGATGTAAACTACTTGAAACAAAGGTGTTGACACTTTAAAACTTTGAAAATTGGAAACAAATAAAATAAAACAGCATCTCATTAGACACAACCTAATTCCAAACTTTAGAGTTTGGTATTAAATTAAAATTCTAATAAGCACCGGTCTTAATACATGGGTGTCCAAGTTTCAAAAGGAACTGAATCAGCAAAAGCAACATCAATGCAATCAGCCAAGATGTATTTTTTATTATTTTTGCAAATGCGAACACCTCTAGAAGGAAACAACAAAGGAAAGAAACTTTTGTAGCCTGAGGGTGCAACACTTCTCTTATTTTGAATTTAATATCTCAGCCACATCTCAATTTTACACTTTCCGGTACTATGAGGGGAAAAAAATCTATGTATGATAAACAGAAAGAAATAGAGTATTTTTTTTATTTGGAAGCAGGGTAACAAATAATGACAAAATCTCTAGGTATGAGAAATCATTGAGTCTGTCATCTGCACCTCCATAACTGTCTGGTTTGGCTCTGCAACGCAACAAGACAGACACAGACTTCAGAGGATAATTACAGTAGAACTGCAGAAAGAAACAATTGCTACCAACCTGCCTTCCATTGAGGACCTATATACTGCATGAGTCAAAAAGAGGTCTGTGAAAATATTCATAAATTGTTTCAACTCCTACCCTCAAAATGATGCCATAGAGCACTGCACACCAGAACAACTAGACACAAGGACATTTTCCTCCTCATGCCATCACCCTGCTAAACAACTAATTCCCACAACACTGTCAAACTACCAGTATTTACTAAAACTGTATTACTATTCTTCTTCTCATCCTTCCTATTACCTATCTCCTCCCACTTATGACTATAACCTTGTTGCTTGTATCCCTATGATTTATATTGTTTTATTTGTTTCCTAGTATGATTTGATTGCTTATTTAGTAACCTATGACTATCACCAAGTATTGTGTCTTATGATTCTTGATTAATGTATTTTTTTCTTTTATGTACACTGAGCGTGTATGCACCAAAGACAAATTCCTTGTGTGTCCAATCATATTTGGCCAATAAAGAATTATATCAGTGTCAGTGCTTTACAGCCTTCTGTAAGCGGTTTTCAGAGTCAGCATATTGGCCCCAACAATCTGGGTCCTCATTTTACCAACCTCGGAAGGATAGAAGGCTGAGTCAATCTTGAGCCAGTGAGACTCGAACTGCCCAACTGCTGGCAGTCGGCAGTCAGTAGAATTAGCCTGCAATACTGCATTCTAACCAGTGCACCACCACGGCTCTTATACTCTTGTTATGAGGATCACTTTGTGGGGAAAAACAAACATCCCAGTCTGTCTACTGTATGTATCTGTATATTTTTTTAACAAGAGGCAACATAAAGGTGACATATAATAGTTGTAAACATTTAAAAGTTTGTCTCAGAGTTTTTTCTTCCAAGAGATAAGAGGCTATGAGTCAAATGATTTGTCATAGAAATTGGCAGACATGTCTTAATATTGTTGAGTTCTTGTGTGCAACGGTTTTTATCACTTCAGCCATTTAGATTGCAATCCTATACCGCTTACATGAAAATGAAGGCTCTTTGTATTAGGTGAGATTTCTAACCAAATTAATGGGATGTGTTGTTTAATGGCAGTTCAATTGAATCCCAATTGAACGGTCTCCTTCAGGATGTTGTGTATATATTCATTTGGACAATTCTAAGTTGTCTCATATTTGCCTTTTTCCAGTGCTTTAACAGAGAAGATTGTATCAGTTTTACCTAGAATGAAATGCCCTCACCGCTTGGAGCCACATCAAATACAGGGATTGGATTTCATTCACATCTTTCCTGTTATACAGGTACATGCCTCTTGATATATAAAGATGGCACTCTTGGAAAAATAGCTCTGCTGGTTAAAAGAAGAGATTCATTTTCTCAATTATCTGTTTGATAGATGTAACATATCCAGAACTTTTTTTCCCCCCTTCCCACAACTTTTTCTTTCTTTTTTTCTTTGTTGCTCTTAGTGGCTTGTAAAACGTGCAATAGAAACCCGGGAAGAAATGGGAGATTACATCCGGTCATATTCCATATCTCAGTTTCAAAAGATACACAGTTTACCAGAGGTAAACATTTGATTGCTATGTTCTGTGATTGAAGCAAAGCTTGCACAGCTGTTTCAGCTCATAGAGTTTAAGGAAATAAACTGAAGTATCAAATGTCAGGAGCTGATACTGGAGAAAAACAAATGTCAGTACTCCTTCTTTAATGTTAAATATCCAGTTGTATTGCTAGCCATTTGGGAGCATTTCTAAAATTATCTGGAAAATTGTTATCAACAGCATTTTAAAGTAATGTGCTTGTCCAGCACTAATAGACATATAACTATTTTTTTATTACAAGTTAAATTTCTGCAGTGACATTGGGATTTGATGTTTAATGTCCCATTAAACATACTACTGTATAGTTCTATATGGTAGGTTTATCTGTTCTTAAGAACGTCATGTTTAGGTTTTTTTTGTTAGAAAACCCAGAATATGTTCAAGTTATTTGTCTCCAATTCATTTATGGAAGGAAAATATAATTGTAAACTTCTTATGATTAAAAATAGGTGTGTGCAGAATATTTTGAATTTGAACTGTTTTGTATTTGAAACATCCGGCTTTTGAGTTGAAACAGTTGCATAAAAGATTTTGAAACCTTTGTTTTCTATTCAAAGCATACCATCTTAATAATTTTGGAAGTATTTTATTCTCAAAATACTGTTTCATAGCCCAAACACCTTTTTTTAAAGATAATCAAAGCAGACCATTTTCATTATGTAATAGCTAAATCAAAAGCAATAACTTTTTAAAACCTGAAATGAGACGTATTCAGAATAGTTTGAATTCAAAAGTTCTTGCATGTTGTCATTAAAAACTGATTAGTTTTCAATATTCACATTGTATTTTCTGCTGAAACAAAGTGATTTTAGATTTAAAAGTTTTGTTTTTAAGAACTATCATTAAGAGATTGAGATATTGTTAAAACATTCAATACCAGAAGAAGTATATCTTCCTGTGTTAACTGGCTCTATTATTTATAAGCTGGCAAGCATCTTTTTCTGGCTCCTATGTGATAACTAATGTCAAAGCCTTTGCTTTTGATTAGACAAGTATATTTTCTAAAAGTATAATACAGTATATTACAGTATTAGGATGTTATATCTGTGGCTATTTAGAAGTAAGTCCTGATGAGTTTAATGACCCAGATAAGTACTTGTGCAATTGTATTCTCAGTGTGAAGGTGTCAGAATGACATACCGGTAGCTTCCATTTTGTGTATTTGAGCATCACAGTTATTTATACAATAAGGTTTGCTATCTTTGCTATCCCCGTAGAAACCAAAAGTTTACTGCTATTGTTTAAACTTATCACACTTACCTTGCAGGATGATGAATTCATGCAACGAAAAGAAAAGGCTATAAAAACTGTTAATGAGATCAGTGTAAGTGTAAAATGAAATGCACTTTAATTCAAAGATTTTTCAAAATGAACATTTGATTCAAATGTGCCATATTTTTTATTTTATTTTACCTTATTTTTTTCAAATAGACCCCATATATAAAATATTTGTTTTTTTTAAGTTAGGAAATCTTTTCAGATGAATTATAACTACAGTAATAATACCCATTGTATTTCTTATTAATTTTATGTTCTGCTACAAATTGATTCACCTGCTTTACCATGAATTTTACAATAAAAAGTTTCCATGTCATTAGCAATTATAGTGGAGTTGCCTGGATTTGTGTATTGTGAATCATATCATGGTTTGTTGTGGTTTAGCATGACATAGGATGGGATGCAAGATTCCTAGCAGAAAACCAGCCAACTTCGGCTGCCTGTATATTTTACAGCATATAGCTGTCAAATTTATATTGCATATTTATTCCTCTTCTTTATAGTGAGAGATCTTGGAGACAGTAAAAATAAAAGAGAGTTCTCTTTTCTTTTTCAGATAGCAATACTAGGTTAATGCTGGATTAATTTTGTGTGGCACATAGAATTGTGGTATATTGAAATCCCAGTGTATGTTTTGAATATTAGCAATACATTTGTTTTTGTTTTTTGTCCTTGTAGAAAATGATGTGTCAGTTTCAAATTTAAAGATGCATAATTTGCATGGCTTACATTGCATTTCATCTGATGTACTGTGGTTTAAAACAGATTTACCCACTTGCGTATCTGCCAACATTGATCAAAACATCTGAGAGCGAAAGAGAGGGTAAAAAACTCTTAACATGACTTCCTCTGGCAGAGTCAATGAAGAAGAGAAGCCAAGTTATAGAAACAATGATCATATTTGTCACTGTAGCTATGAGAAAGTAAACTGCCTTTGTCAGAGTATAATATAAACAAAGGGTATAATACCATCAAATACAATTCAGACATTGCAATTCTAAAGTAGCTTTTGTCAGAAAGACACTTCTTTTGTTTTCTTCATTTGTAAAAAAAATGTAGCACTAAATAAGAATGGGATGCAAGAAAAGACATGTTGTGAGAATGCACTTTAATTTGCTTATTAACCTTTTTTGCATGTTTCTATTCCTTCTTGCCTTATTCCTTGTGATGCTTATGATTGCTAATTATGTGGATCAATTATTTCAAACTAATGATGATCCCTAATCACATTTTATGGCAGATTTTTATCCAGTTAAATAAATGATAGCTAAAAGATACTGGAATCCTGAACAGATGTTTAATAAAAATGGTCTATGTGGCCCAACCACCAGGCTTCAGTCAGACTTTATGCAGAAATATGAAATATACTTAATGTAGTTAGAATGCTTCCCTTCTTAAAATTTGAAGAATCAAATCAGTGCACAAAAATTTACAATACGTTTGCCAGGAAAATAACATAATATCCATGTAGTCTCTAGAAATTTACCTCAATTCAAGGAAGATTTTAATTAATTTTCTTGACACTTCTATTTGATTTAGCAAGGCCATATAGATAGAGGACGTAAGGTGAAGTTTGCTTATTTGTGTATAAAAATGTCATATATAAAGCCTGTTCTTGCATATATTATTGTCAAAAAATAATAATCAGAAGTACCTTGTCTATATCCTAGGAACAGAAATAAATTAGTTAAAATGGTCACTGCTATCTGAATCTGAGGGGATTGTTCATAGGGTCATACATTTGTCATCCTTTGTTCAATTCACTTGTTTTACCTTAATGTACTTACATTTAAGTACATTGCTTGTTTTATAGCTTTTAATAGCTTATTATAGCTGAAATGCATGTTTTTCATTTTCCCCATCTTAATTATACTACGGTAAAATGATCCTTATATATCTAGCTAAAGCAGCCATAATTAAGTCTCTGATAATTAAGCATAATTATTCAAAACTAGAGGTAGAATTAATGATCAATTATCTTCAGGGATTCAAAATTAAATCCTATTTAATTATGCAAGGTATTCCTTTTTTAAAGGACCGACATTTCTTTTGTTATTTTCAAGGATATTACAGATTTTAAAGTTTGAACTTATGTGTGTCTTTATTGTTTTTTAAGTTTGCAATTGTGTGTGTGATTGTTGTTGTTGTTTTTAAACTGGACAGTCTGTTCAAAAGATGGCATAACCAAACAAATTTGAGTGATCAGAAATTCACTGAGGCTAGCCAATTGTATAATACTGAAAAAATATTCAACCAATTTCAAAACCTATTTCTATGTATATAATGATTAAGGAATCTCATCAAAATCTGTTTGTTAATTTTGGGAATTAGCTATAATGAAGCATAAAAGAGAAACAATGCTTTCAGCGATGAATTATTTCATAGAGTTAAGTTTCTCCCCTTCAGTCCAGGCTGAGATTTCCAGGCTGAAGAAGGATTTCCCTTCCCATCTATCCACCTGAGAAGAAATGCTTCATTGGGCTGGAGAAACAGAGTTTAGATCTTCAGGATCATAGCTCCATTCTTGCCACACCGTGAAGGATTTTCTCTCTCCTCCATCCACTCAAGTAGGAGAGGGATCCAACAAAGAATTTCCTCTTGGTAGGCAGAGGGGAAATCTGTCAATGGGCTGCAGGAACGGAGCTAAAATCTTCAGGATTTTAACTCTGGGCTCACACACACACACACACACACACGTGAAAATGACGATGCTTACAAAGACGACTAGTATGGAGAAGTACAGCAAATGATATTAGTGTTGTAAATTAAAGTTAGCTCTATTTACTTTTCTTATTTCATGCCTTAATTTCTTTGTCTATGCAGATTCTCAGTCATCCAGGTCATGGTTGTCCCAAAGGTGCTTTTTTTTTCCCCCCAAGAAGCAACTGGACTTTGTGGTTTTTCTCTGAAGATGTTTCGCTTCTCATCCAAGACGCTTCAGAGAGCTGAAGAAGCTTCTTTGGT
>JANHFT010001630.1:83763-95187 GCA_032467955.1 Pseudoxenodon macrops
TTTAAGCCTAGAGGACTTCAACTCCCAGAATTCCCCAGACAGCAAAGCAAAGCTGGGGGAACTCTGGGAGTTGAAGTCCTCCAAAGCTTAAAAGTGGCCAAGGTTGGAGACCCCTGGGTCTAAAGAGTGTCTGAGAACCAAAGGCAGAGGTCACACATCATCATCAGGTTGGGTTCTTAACATTGCTGAGAGTCGGAGAAGGAATGAAGATCTCTGGCCATTTATTTGCCAGACGTTCTTCCTCCAAACTTTCACTGTTAAAAACTTTGCTTGGAAATGGAAGAAAGCAGGCGGGAGGCAGCTCTTGGCTTCCTACTTGCAGTTGGTCCCCTCTTTAAGGGGATGGGGAGGAGAAAAGAGTTGGGGATCCGCAAGGAAGAAGGCATTTTCAGCGGAAGGTCAGGGGTTTTCTGTGTTCGCAGCGGAGCGTAATTGGTGGCACTGAGTGGTTTGGTGTGTATGCCTTGTGTTGGATAAAGCGATTGTGATGCCTAATGGGCAGTGCAGGGTGTTGTTATCTGATGCTATAAAAGAAGACAGATTTCATCACAGAAGCATTTTTAAAGTTATGGGACTGTAGGAAGGGCTTTTAAGAAAAAAACAGAGCCTATTTCCAAGAGATAAGTGTATGTCTCATGTGTATTGCTGTGAGTTTGTAAGCAGAAACAGGAATCTGGTTTACAGTGTATTTTCACTAGGCCATCACAAAAGGTATGAGAATTTTTGGTATCTCCAAATCTCATGAGGAGGCAAGGTATAAAAATAAAGGCTAGTCATAGAGTTTGTGTAAACGTAACAACCAGTCCGTGTAATAAGAGGTATAAAATTAATTACCTTACGTTTACCTTTTTCTTAAGAAAATCAGTTTATATTTAACAAACACAGATAACCTGTTTGAATGTCCAACAATGCTTACAGCTAACAATGATGTTGTTTGTGTAGGTTAAGCATTTGAATGCTTATTTAAATCCATCTGATGTTCTTGTCATAAAGATAGTAATAGTAGTTTTGGTTGTAAGTTATTTATAAATATAGATATTTAAATAATTGAATGTGTCAGTTTAACACTTTCGGAACTTCCTATTTTGGTGCTCTTGTCATGGTTATAGGCGAGACCAGTATTTTGTAGTAGTTATATAGCTTTTAATGAAAATCATGATATTTATAATATAATTAGTTTATGATTTAGCTCATACATAAATAACAGCATGTTTTTTTCATAAACGTTGAATAAAAATATCCTTAGAACATGGGACCAAGATTGGCACTGTATCTTTCATAGCAGTCATATGCCTCTAAAACATATATACAGGATGTGTACATTTTTGTCTGTGACTATCATCTAATATTTGATTACAGATGTTTCTCATCTTGTGTAACTGCATCTAATTTGAACTCAATTTTACAAAAATGTTTCAATACCAGCCCCCCCCCAATGGAAAATAACAAGCACATGTAAACTTCTACTCTATGTTTTAGGGGCAGTTGGCTGAAATTCACCTTCAGCAGAAATTTGATTACATAAAGCTTGGATTATATAACTTCATAAATATCTAATCCTGCAACTAAACATGGGGCTCTGTCCCACTGGAGTTTCTGTGGATGATAATGGTTATTGGTTTTGTCTTCCATGACTTTGAGCAGTTCTTTTTCAAAATCTGTAACGGGCATTAGCCATTTTTGAAGTATTTATTCCCACCTAAAGATAATAGCTCTCTATTAAGAAATATTTTACATATATTTTTATGTTGAACAGGCAAAAGAATGAAGCCATATGGTAACATGTGGAGAAAGTTTAAGAGGAACAATTTGTTCCTCTTTCCATTTCCCAAATAAGATTGGTGAATCAAGCCATTTATAGTATCAGTTGATTTCTGGTACTCATTTATTGTATATGAAAAAATTTAAAATTTGTTGACTTCTGTATTTCAATGATTTTTTACTGATTAAAAGGACCAGAGGAACAGAAATCCATATTAAAATTATTTACCTTTGATTATAGTTATACTTAAAAAAATCAGCATCAACCTATTTTCAAAAGGGGTTTATCTTACCATAATTTCAAGGAAGTCTTCTCTGTTGTCACCTTTGGATGAATATAAATTATTATATATTCGCTGCCTAAAAATATAATAGCTTGTTGGGGGGGTAAATATCAGTAACATAGTACCTTTGTTAAGGCCATGAAAGATATCATAAACTAATGAGTTGGCTTTCAGGTTCTTTGGAAGTTTGCTTTGTGATAGCTAGATCTAAGATCTAATGAAAGAGCTAATTGTTGTTTTAGGATTCTTTGGATTAGGAGTTCATTGAGGCCTTGTAACAAACTCATCTCTGAGAACTGTCATTTCTGAGCAAGCATTATTAATATTGCATAGCTTCCTTTTGTTAACAGGGCATCCAATTGAAATTCTATTCACAATTGTGAACTGCTTCCCTCTTCATGCAAAGTTCGGTAAAGAACTATAATTCTTTTTAAACTCATTTAATTCTCATTCTAATAAAGGAAGGTAGTATGTAAAAACCATGCAGTGTTCATGCCAAGTTCGTTTTCCAAGTTTTTTTGTTTTTAACAACTGTATGGCTAACCAAATTGCTGCAGAATCTCACGAACTGACTGTGACGGAAATTCTTTACTGCCTTTGAACATGAATTTATCTGATCTCTTTAAAAAGCCAAGCCAATTAGTGACTGATGCTTCAGTCTGTGGTAACAAATTTCAGAAGCTTATTAAAAATGTTTTGTCAAGTTCTCTTTCTGCTGTGTGCTGAGCTTACTGCCAATAAACTTTCTTGTGTTTCCAAAGAGATGTCTACATTCCCTACTCTGTTCAATATTTTATAAACATGTCACATCTTTTCCTGTACTTTTAGCAAATGGTCTTAATCTTTTTTGGCTTATCTGTTTTGTCGACTTAAATATAAGTCCTATCCAGCCTTTCCACCAGTGATTCTGATCAGGAATTGATTTATTTGAATTTACAGTCAACGACTAGAAGGAAAAGAGAATGGTAGTAATTCAATCTGGTACGTAGAAATTGCAGCAAATATTCAGAGTTCTCATAACTTCGATTCTTGATATAAAGGTGGCCTGGAACCGGGAGGTTTTTTTTCTGACTTGTCAAAAGGGTAATTATTAAACTTGTCG
This sequence comes from Pseudoxenodon macrops, assembly GCA_032467955.1. Lineage (NCBI taxonomy): Eukaryota > Metazoa > Chordata > Lepidosauria > Squamata > Pseudoxenodontidae > Pseudoxenodon > Pseudoxenodon macrops. The sequence continues at coordinate 86,911 of JANHFT010001630.1, forward strand.
CCTCCTGGACTTTTTTTTTTGTTAATCAGACAATGACATGAAATAGTGAGAAAAACATGTTTCTTTTTATATGAGATTGTGGACACATCTGCAATTTTGTACCCCAGTCTTCTCTGCTTCTTGTCACCTACTATTTGACGTAGTAGGCTAGTTACCCAGCATAAAATCAGGCATAATTAAATTCATTGTTTCACAGCATAATTAAGTGTACCTAACATGTAAGGCTTTTCCCTTGATTGAATTCATCGTAACTTCCTCTTTAATTTGCAACTAGGCTTCAGAAATACTATGGTTGGTCACACAGTGAGTTCTTTAGACTGGATTAGGCATTTTTAGCCAGCTATGAAAACCTTCCCAAGGGCATTGGATAGACAGATATTGCAGTTTAATAATATTAAGATCTTTGCAGGATGTTAGCTATTCCAAGTAACACTGCCTTTTTCAATTGCCTGATGGTGGCTTTGTCAATACTGATAGTGTTCTAGTGGTGTTTCAGATGTCTTGGAATTGTACCCAAGGGGCCTATTATTATTGGTACTATCTTTACTTTCTTTAGTTTTGCTTCTATTTTCTCCCGTTCTTTCTTTTCTGCTATCTCCAGATGTCATGTTTGCTGCCTAAACATTTTTGTCTTGGTCCCAATAGCTTTTTGCTTGAGGACAAGAAGTTTTTGGTTGTTGTTTTTTTGGCAGATATTCCGATGCATTATTACTGTTACATTGTTATTCTATTGTTTGTAATCAGTTTGTAGGATCTTCTTGCATAAGCTAACTGGGTGGTTCACTGTTTCTTCAGCTTCTTTGCAAACATGACATTTGCTGGGTATCTTGTCAGTGCTGGGTTTATGGATTTATTTTTAAGGCTTGGTCTTCTGCAACCAGAATTAGTCTCTCTTGTCTCTTTCTTCAAGTTTCCTGCTTTGAGCCATTGCCAGGTCTTGTTGTTTTGCCTGCTCTTTTTGATATACTGGTCATAGAATATTTTGTCTTGCCACATGTCTCTTTTCTGTTCTTCATTTGGTGTAGCTTATGGATCAGTTTTGTTTCTTTGCATTCCGTAAAGCCTTCATGTTGTACTAGATTTCAGTGCATCTTCTTCACTGTCCTTCAACTATTCCAGTGCCCTTTTTTATTCAACTGTCTGGTGTATTTGCAACATTACACGCCTACCTGTGCTCCTTGGAAAGTACAGTCAACATTGCTGCACAGATGAAGGGCATGATTCATTGTCATTATTTTTCTGGTCCTTCTATCCAGTGTTTCTAGTTCAGCTTGAGGCAGTCCCCTATTCCAGTTGCATATCTAATGAGTAAAATTGCCCAGGTGTTAATTGTGATGATGGCATTTCCTCCCCTGAGATTGAATTTTAAGATCCAAAGATTTTCCATCATTTCTGCCGCTATTACAAGTTGCTTATGAAATCTCACCTTCTTCCAAAGGATGTTCAACAATATGTGAATTGCTTGGCATGCATATTTTTGATACATACATTGAGATTAGTAATTAGCACTTCAAATCAGAATAGACCTAGCCATGGGACCACTTAGTGAATCTCTCACCACACCATTCATATTACAGCTACAAGAGCATCTTATTGTATTGTGAGTTGGGTAGAAATTGTATATATGGACAAGTTGCCTAAGAAGTGACTTGTGCCTTAAAATGTGTTAGTTTAAGTTTCTTGTGAGTCTATACCAATGATGGGCAATGAATTTTTCCAAGGGGCACATGAGAAACTGGCACTGCTGTGGAGGACCAAACCAATAGACCTATGAAGGCGCATAGGCCTGCATGCACACATATATGTAAAATTTAAAAAAATAGAAGTCACCTTCAAAATAAAAGCAATCCACATGGGCCAGATAGAGAGAGTCAGAGGGCCCAATGTAACCTACGGACTGTAGAATGACCAGGTCTGGTTTATGCTAGATTAAGAGAAGAATCTGGGCTTATAATAAATGTAAGGAACATTGGGAAGAGAAGCTGGCTGGTGGATGATCCAAGTGAAGAATGTCACCAGTGCTTTGCATTGCAGAGAAAACTGAAACTGGGACTAGAACTTTTATCTATCCCAGAAAAAGTGCTTTTCAGATAGATTGTCCAGTTTCTGAGTTTTCCTTTCCAGTGTTGTTTCCCTGGCTGTGATATTTTTCTCTTCTTCTGACTGTGCCAGCAGCAATAGAACCAGAATGTAATATAACTGCACTGCAAGAGTCAAGTCACAGAAGACTTTCCGATGGCAGGAAGAAAATGGCCTTTCTGATCAAGCCATATGCTGTAGATAATATCTGGGGTAGTTACTGTTTTTTCCTTATTATCAGCTACCTCAGTAATAGTGCTGTGGTGATAAGGACATTCAGTTCTTCATGTTGTGCCTGGATTGTTATTGGCACTTATATAATCAGCTGTGCCCTTTACTTGGTGGGCAAGGAAAAAAAGTTTGTTTTAATCTTTCGGTCACTGGGGTGTATGTAACCATGTTTAAATTAACAGTCCTTAAGATGTCCTAAGTAAATTACTTCCTCTTGTGATGTTTCTCAGGGTTCTGTACGATAAAAGCTTCTCTTCAAAGTGGGTAAAACCTAAGCTTGGAAGTGACGCTTGAGTTAGGGGATAGAGTAGAGTAGCGCCTAGTTTTGTACTGGTTTCAAAGTGAGAAAAGCTTTTTCACAATGATGGCAAAGTCATTGAGATGCAATACCCCAAAAGCGAAAGCATTATAGAGAATTGTACATTCATGTTTTGCAAATAGAAGCTTCTTAGCAATATCCTATTGATCTGAGAAAAGCTTAGGCTGTTGAGGAAGGTGCTAATTTATTTTCCTTCATACTGAATGTATAAAATTGCTGCTCAGTCCAGTTGACTAATAACCATGTATTACTTCCTTAAGTGTTACGTGATGGAGAGAGTTCATATCAGAGACAAAATGTTGCTGGAACTCTGGTCATTATCACCCGAAGAGGCCAATAGATTGAGAGAATTTTATATTTTCTATTAGTTTGCCTTTTTAAAATTATTATTTTAGCTATGGACAAATGTAACATTCTCCAGCTCCAATCAAAGTCTACTGTTGAGTTTACTCACTGGACCAATGTCTGTAATACTCCCAAAATGTATTGAAGGCACCCGATTGTTTATTCCTGCCAAATCTATGGCATTTTGTAATTTCATGGACTTTACCCCATTTCTTTCCAAGTCTGTTGAAATGCTAAGGTAGCATTCTTGAATGTGGCACTGTGCAACACTCAATAGACACTTGTGTGTCTATTAGTCTATCAATCTATCCTATCTACCCCTCCTATCTATCTCTCCTATCTGAGTCTGTATGTCTGTCTTATCTCTATCCTATCTATCGTACATGCTGGAATGTTGAAACTACAGCTCCCAAATTCCTAGCTAGCCCGTTATTCTCTTGAAGTGTCAATCCCAGTGCAACTGAAGTATGTCAAATTGGGGAAGGCTTTATTAAAACACATGGGCAAAACGTTCCAGCAAAAGAAACCCAAAAATATGTAAATGGGATTACTAAATAGAGCTTCATTGTATCTCATAATCCAGGGGTCCCCAACCCCTGGTCCGTGAACCGCACCAAGTCATGGCATGCCACAACTGGGCCACGTAAACAAGTGAAGCCCCATCCGAGGGAGGGAGGGAGGCAGCACATGAAACCATGCCCCTCAGTCCTTTCTTCACAGAACTGGTCCCTGGTGCCCAAAAGGTTGGAGGCCACCGTCACAATCAACTAGGTGAATAGCTAAATAAGAATCGGGGAGGAAAACTGGAGAAAAGTTAGTGTTTTAGCCTTCCTGTGCCATAGATGTGGCTCTGTGTGGAAGGAAGGGCATATGCTAAAAACCTGTAAAATGCTTTCCCCCCCCACTGGCTCCCTTAGCTTGTTCATCAACTGGACTTTATTCTGATTATCATTGCTAGCTCAAGGCATGTTCACAAAATTGGTGTAAAATAAAATTACTGCATATTAGCTTTCTTTCTTTAAAAGACGGTCAGTGCTTAGTTTAGGAGTAGAATGTTTAGGCTTTGGAATATGGGCCACTTGGATTGCCATTTTTTTGGTCAGGAAGTCACACTACACTGGTTAGACTTTCACAAGCCTTTTGTAATGGGTAACTTAGCTAAAAATCTGGAAATGGCACATAGTGAATTTTTCACTGTAGTTCCTGATACTTTGGGGAGCATTAGAGGTAATTGCTGCCAGCAGGCTGGCTCTTTGCAGATTATATTTTACATAAGGAATGAAATGTGTTTTTAGTCCTGCCAGAGGCATGAAAGCTGGCTGGGTGATTTTGGATCAGTCCCTCTCTTTCAGCCCAACCCACCTCACAGGATTGTTATTGTGGGGAAAACCAAAGGCAGAAGTATTAGGTACATTTACTGCTTATTCTAGCAAAATGGCTTGCAGAACTTGGGTGAGATCTTATTATTATTATTGACTCAGGGTTTCTCTCCCCCCCCCCATTTTTCATTTTGCCTTTGTGTTTTATTGGTCTGAGATAATGAAGAAAATGAAATGAAATTAGTCAGCTTAGACTTCAGTGGGTTTTTTTTTATCTCCTAGCATACTGTTCTCTTTTTCCTGTTTATCTCCCATTAAAATAAAAGGCTGTTCTTCCTGTTTGTAATATACTCTATGAGGCTTTTACAGCCACAACTGAAATAAGATGAACAGTTGAAAACATTTGGAAGTAGTTTGAGTTTCTAAGATAAATCTGGAAAGGAGAAGCAACAGCTAACACTTGGCAACCAATTCTTAGTACATTATTCTAAACATATATTTCTTAGTGTAGCTATGTTTTAATTTTTCTGTTGCAGCAATATTATCATTCATTGTTCTTTCTATGTATACCTAATTTACGATTTATAAATATATACAAGAAGTGGGAAAATAACCTTTAATAAAATACTTTTAAAAATTCTTGAGAGCAATTCAGCAAATGAATTACTTTTCTAGAAAAATGTTTCCCAATCTGAACCTGCCAGTTGGCCTTCAACACATAATTCTCAACCAGCATGCTGGCAAGTGTACTAATATGGGAAAGCTAATCTAAATATGCAGAACATGCAATGTTTAATACCTATGACTTATCTTAATCCCAGCATGTAGGTCATTGTCCAGTTGCAGAGAAAACTAAGACACCTTGGAGTGCTTTTCCTATTATTTTTAACATGCCTGCACAAAGGAAAAATTAATTGCCCCAGCTGGATGGGGCTTTAAAACATTTACTGCTTTATTGCATCAGGTGCAATTTCCCCCCTAGTTTAGGTAGCACAATTCTGTTTTAGCATTTGAAACAACTTTTAAGTTAAAAAGAGTTTTAGCAGTATCCTTGTTAAAACGTGCTGTTGTGAGAAATATTAAATATTTTCAAAAGTGAGTTGGATTTTGGTATGAACTACCATATGTTAAGGCTTTGTGAAGCACATTTTCTAGACAAGCGCTGTCTTCAGAATAATTGAGTGCAGTTCATTTTTTTCTGGTCTAATAGCCAAAGACATTCTTTAAACATAAATGTTCTGGGTTACAGTTGTTACTCAGCAAATGCTGATTTCATTAAAAATGAAAAAAAAAAAAGTAACTTTAAAATAGCAAGCCCCTGTTCTTTGTTGTTTATCGACCAAGAGAAAACTGAAGGAGTTTGAACTTGCAGGGATTTGATTGGAAGCTGTGAATCTTCTAGATCAGTGTTTATCAACGTTGGCAATTTTAAGATGTTTGGACTTAAATTCCCAGAATTCCCCAGCCAGCTTTGCTTTGCTGGCTGGGGAATTCTGGGAGTTGAAGTCCAGATATCTTAAAGTTGCCAACATTGAGAAACACTGTTCTAGATCCTAAAATGGTTTACTGACTTACAGCTCTGCTATCACTTCCTAAAAGATAAAAGCTGTGGAGTATTTCTTATATTGAAACTTACAGGTAAATTAAGTGTTTAGAATAGACATTTCACTCTCGAAATTCCCAACCAGTATCTGAAGTCATCCAGCTCTAGGAGGCTGATTTAAATAAATTAATGGGTTGTGTGTTTCTCATCCTCTGCAGGTGTGAATTGTATAGTTGTATGTGCGGTAACAACATGTCTGTCCCCCTCCTTGCTGATGCTGTGACCGTTTCGGGGACAGAGCGGGAGACTGCAGCGGTAAGGGCATGCTGTTTTGGGCTTACCATCTGTTGGCATCCAGAAAGCTTAGGGAATTAATGGGTTTTTTTTCCATTTAGCCCATCCTCTCTGCTGATACTGAAGGCAAAGGGATTGTTCTCCCCATAATAGGGAGGCTATTTCTGAGAAAGGAATGCTGCCAGTGGTAAGAATTTGGTATCAGCTTTTCTGGAGGCTGGGGGATTACATAAAGAGATCAGATCAGTTTCTTTCCTTTCCAATAAACTGTAAAATGTTGTTTGTAGGACCTGAGCAAAATCCACCCCGTTGCCTCTGGCAGGTAATTAGTCCAACTGTATCCTACTGTGTTGCCCTCAGTGCTGTTCTCTTGCACTAATTAGGAAATAATTGACTAAAACCTGCTTCCTTTCCTCCCCCTCCCCTCCAGTTGTGGGGCTGGTGTGGTGAATTATCATAGTAGGTAATACTGTGCTTTGGCACTGAACCAATGCTACAAAACTCCAAAACAACCTTAATTTTCAAGTCCCATTGCTGGCCTTGCCTGCACTTATGCCATCCAAACTCACCAAAAATGTATTGCTTGCAGTGTGGAAGAGAGAATTTTGCTTTCCCCTTCCCCAAGATCTGAAGTCTAAAAGTCGGCTAGAACAATCGTGAAGGCCCAAAACGTTTGCCAAAATTGGCTTATTTTATACAATTCTTCCACAATATAACCTGAGGAGTGTGCGGATAGGAACATAGCCACGCTTGGCACTGAAGTTGTGTTTTCCTGAGTGTGGTTAATGCTAGCCAATCTACAGATTCCTCCTTTTAATTTTTCAGCATCTTAAAAATTGGCCTCTCTAAAACAGTCCAAGATGCACAAATAGTAAACCGTGTACACTGTACCGCATTCTGCTCTTGTATGGCTATTGCGCAGACACCACAAATTTGTGAGTCCTGATTTTGATCAAATTCAGCAGGTACAATTCCAGCACTGGGACCATATCCTTTTTCTAGAATATTATTTAAATCTACATAACACACTTAAAATTGAGTTATAACTTTTGTATATTGAGGGAATGAGTATGAATTTTTGGAGTGTTCTGCAGCTATTGGAACTCACGGGATTTTTGAATGATCAAAGTGCCAACTTCCATCTACTGTGAAATTCCATTGAGAAATGTGAAAATATTGAAATGCTTTCTTCAAATATGTATTGATCGATAAGATATGAGGTTCAAAGAGGGAGGGAAAGTGATTATAGAATTTGAAATATCTTTGGCAAACAACAGCGATAAGAGAAGGAGTGGATTATAGGAAGAATGAAACTCAGGCAGTAGATGATTTTCTAACCCAGAGATTTGTGGCCAAGAATGGGGAGGGGGATCCCATAAGATACAAACATTTCTGCTCCTCTGCCACAATAATAGAATCCACAAAATTAGTTTTTCATTAAAAAAATGTTGATCACACTCAAAAGTGACTTGAACCAAACTAGATCCCAAGATCTGTGCTGTGAGTAAAGCTTCACAACTCTCTGAGGGTTCCTGGAAATGGCTCCTTTGCCTTCTGGGATTTCATCAGCCACTGCCTGCTGCTTCTACCTCCACTTCCACAGTCTTTAGGGAATTTGTTCTCTATAGCAATAGAAGCTTCGCTTATCAGGAAGCTGAATTCTGTGCTCTGGTAGAATCCTTTTATATCTTGCGTTGGTGGAAAATCAGTATTGAACTAGGAAGGAATCAGGGAGAAGCCAGCGATGGCAATTTATCAGATTAAGTCGAAGATGGCAATAGCTTTGTCCCAGCTGGTGCCATGTAAGGAGAAAACTTTCTTACCTAGGCATGAAAATTCCAGATGAAGGAATTTTTCTCATTTAGTGAAATGTCATAAATATTGGCAAATCTAGACCGCATACTAAAAAGCAGAGACATCACCCTGCCAACAAAAGTGCCTATAGTCAAGGCTATGGTTCTCCCAGTTGCAATGTATGGCTGTGAAAGTTGGACCATAAGGAAGGCTGAGTGAAGAGCTGAGGCCTTCGAAGAATGATGGTGCTGGAGAAGACTCCTGCGAGTCCCTTGAACTGCAAGGCGATCCAACCGGTCAGTCCTAGAGGAGATCCACCCTGACTGCTCTTGAGAAGGCCAGATCCTGAAGAG
>JANHFT010001631.1:37032-47062 GCA_032467955.1 Pseudoxenodon macrops
GTAGGGTCTTTTTTCGTATTCAGGAGACTTCCCTGAAGCCTCCAAAGGGTGAAAAACAGCTCAACGGGCAAAAAGGAACTCCCATTGGGCTGTTTTTCACCCTCTGGAGGCTTCAGAGAAGCCTCCTGAACCCTGTGGAGGGCAAAAAACAGCCCAATGAGGGGGGCACACGCATGCATGTGCAGTGCAGCATGTATGGGAAGGTCGCATGTTGGCACGCGAGCGTGCGCATGTGCGTGCGTGCCACCATTTTTGGCACGCAAGAGGGAAAAGGTTCGCCATCACTGTCCTAAATCATTCTAGGCAAATGCCTGTCTCTTCTTAAAAAGCCTCTAGTGAACTGGAAGCAAGCTGTTCCACTGGTTAATTGTTAAATAATGTGAATTGTTCTCACTGTTAGGGAGTTTCACCTTACTTCTAAGTTGCTTCTCTCCTTGATTAGTTTCCATCCTTTGTTTCTTGTCTTGCCTTATGGTGTTTTGTAAAACAGGTTGACCCCTCTTCTTTATGGCAGCCCCTCAAATGTTGGAGCACTGCTATTATGTCACCCCTAGTCTTTCTTTTCTCTAGATTAGCCATACCCAATTCCTGCAACCATTCTTTATCTGTTTCATAAATTCATATATGGTTGTGTATATCACAGGCTTAACTTGTGAAAACACTGACATCTTCCTCTTTTTGCCCCAGGGGCATTTTCTTTTGCTCACTCCTGATAGTATTTACCATCCTGGTGAAGGACGGACCACATCAATCCCTCCTTCATCAATGACCACATCCTAGAGAGAGAGAGAAATTCTAGATCTACGTTAATAGAAGAGTTTGTCCCATGTTAAAAGGCACTCAATTAGCTGCTGCTTGTTGCAGTGCTGACCTATAAAGTTTATTTGCATAGCACATTGAACATGTTTGGAGAGCAAGGAAATGTGGGAAGATTATCCCAATTAATCTGCCTTTCCAGATGGTAATTGTATTTCCTCTGCTAGTGGTTGCTGGATTAAGAGAACTATGTATCCCACTATGAGTAATGATACCTTACTTATAGCTGTCATAGCCACAAATGTTCAGACTAGAAATACTGTTGTAGCTATAAAAAAAACACAGTTTCTTTTTGGTTAATTTTTAGTTATAGTAAAATCATGTGTTAGGTGTATGCAAAAAATATCACCTGACCCCTAAGAAGTAGTCAGGGTACAGCTGTGCCCAGGATTTTTTTTAATAAACTGCCTACAATGAAGGCTTTGGCAATGCATCAAACATATTTTTATTCTGAAGCATTGCATTTGAGTTATAGAATGGAACTGTTGACATCAAAGTCCAGTTGCAATTAATTCATGAAGTTCCTATAAAATTTGCAAAGTTCTATTCTGAGGCATCTGCAATGCCAAATGTTGACTTTTGTTGCCTGTCAACTGTCAGCTTAATGTCACATTGACACACACCTGCTTGGTGTCAAATGTGGCTCAATATGGTCTTCTGATGCAGGCCAGCTGTTAGATTTATATTTCAGATGAAAGTTAAATGTCAGATAATGCCAGCTATAAAATATTGTCAGTTGTTACTGCATCTGCAATATGTCCAAATTTTTAAGGCCAATGAGGCGAGAGAACCAAATATGCAGCATTTGGGAAATATTTGAATGTCCAGAATTTGAAGAATAGAGTAACCTCCACCCAAACCAACATTTCAAAATCACTTCTAAAGAGAAATGCATAGGATTGATAAACATTTAATATATTTCTTGCTGATATGCATAAGATGGCACAAATGTCCCAAATAGCAAGGGAGGTCTTGAATGTATTAAGCTATTTAGCCATTACCATTGATGTGTAGTAATTGCTTTACCCTCTGGCTTCTGCAGGACTGCTGACATTATTGCTTCCAAGCCCTCAAAATAATGATCTAATTTTGTTTATTGTTATTTTTAGTATATCTATTCCACAGATGGATGTGTGGTATTCTCATATCACGAGTTACGCCCATATCGTGTCTGAGGATGAGAGAGTGCCTTGTTCCTTGCTATTTTTTCCTCTTTGCAAAATTCATGAGGGTTTAGAATATTTATAAACATGTTTCTCAGATTACATTACTGGCCTTTAGAGAACAAATTAGATAGACAGTAAAATGTGCCTCTTTTTTTAGTCTGTTTCTTTCTTTTTTATAATGGCTTCCCAAACTCTGAAAGAGATAGACAATTTGACACTTCTTTCCAACCTAAACGATTATTCTCAAACACTGCCCATGTGAAATTATTTTCAAACGGTCTCTCAAAAAATATCAATCCAAAGGCTCTGCTAGCTGTTTATAAGTAACTATGATCCCCAGTTCATAGTGCCTGACTGGGATTGAAGAGATCTCCAGATGACCACAGAAACTCCCTGGCTGAATTTCAGCTGGCTATTTTCTTTCAGCCTAATCGGTCTGAAAGGGTTATTATTGTGGGAGGAAGATTAGGGTAGCTGCTCACTTATGCTACTTTGGGTTTTCAGGAAAAATCCAGAAATAAAATAATACCTGATGATCTCAAATGTATTTAATTATTAATTTCTAGCCAAAAGCCCAATCCCAAAGTAACATGGACCTGATATTGGGTTCTGCAGTTAAATGTAAAAGAAAAACATCAATTTGGAGACAGTTAGGAGTTGATATGTTGACCTCCATTCTCAAAAAAGGGAACAAGAAAAGCTCTGAAAATAAACTTATAAACTGAATAGTTCCCAAAACGTTGACCATTTTGTTTGTTTTCTTTCTTTTCCCTTTCATACACTCCATTCAGATGTTAACAATCCATTGCTTTAAATCACCTTCTAGCCCTGTATGATTTGCTTCCAGGAGTGATTTAAGATGCTGGTTGTTACCTAAAAAGCCCTACATGGTACAGGCTTTGAGTGACTATGTCTCTCCTAACATCTGCTCAGTTAATTCAATCCTACACGATTGGTATGCTCTAAATTCCTTTGATTAAACAGTGTTATCTATTTGGACCCTAGAAGCATGACTTCTCTGTAGCAGCACCTGACCTCTGGGATGTGATTCCCTGTGAAATCAAGATTTCCCCCCATTCTGTGGTTGTTTAGAAGAAGCATGAAGGCCTGGCTCTTCACTGCAATTTTTATCCACATGTTGAGTCCATCCCAAGGACTTAGGATAGGCAAATGTTCCTGTTTGATAATATTACAATTATTGTATAGGATGGAAGTTGTTTCAGATAAAGCTTCTTTTTGCAATTGACCAATGGTGACTTTGTCAATGTTCAAATTATTTTGAGATTACACCCAAAGAGCCTATTGCTAGTATACTATCTTTGCTCTTTATTGACACAGTCATTCTACTTCTATTTGGAGGCCTTTGTATTTTGTATTTTTTTCCTCTCCAGTTCTTTCTCTTCTCTTTTGCTGTTTCCAAGTACTGCCATATCCATTATCCAGACTTTTTTGTCTTTCTCATCACAAATGGTTAAGTCTAGAATGCTATGTAACAGCTACTTGTCTGTTTGAATTCTAAAGTCCCAGAGTACTTTAGTTTCCTTATTTTGTATACATGTGTCTATTTTGTATTCCCATCAATTCTTGCTTGCAGGCAAACGGTACTTCTTGCAAATCTTTCAATGCACCATTGTTGCTACTTTGTCATGCCATTGTTTGTAGTCAGTCTCTGCGATCTTCTTGCAGGAGCTAACCATTTGGTCCACTGTTTCTTCAGCTTCTTTGCAGAGGTTGCATCTGCCATCTTCTGCTGTCCTCTCAGTTCTGGCTTTGTATGCACTCATTCTTAAGGCTTGGCCTTGTGCAGTCAGAATTAGGCCCTTTGTCTCTTTTTTCAGTTTTTCTGCCATTATTACTATTCTCTTAACCATATTCCAGGCCTGAAAAAATCCATATTTCTTAATAATTTGATGAATTACTGCAGATATAGCTAAGAAATGCATGGGTGTTTATCATACATTGATTAGTTAGAATCATGTCAACAATGCTATTGATGCTAGTTCCAAACTGTGGAATTACAATACAAAATGAAACCATACAGGTTAATATTCCAACTCAATTTATTTACCAATTTGAAAATATTCTTTTTTATTAATTTTATAGATTTTAGAAAGAAAATAGCATATATGTAAAAATAGAAGAAAAGAAACATAAAGAAACAGCTTTGACCTTGTTTAGAACACTTGCAAACAATCTTATCCTCATTCCTCCATAAAAATTACATCCTAGTTCTCTTCCTTTCCTAATCACTTTTCAATTCCATAAATGACCAGTTCATCCCCCCCTCAAATAAATGATCTCATATGAGCTTAGAATTAATATATTTAAGAAATCACAAGTATGGTGAACTAAAAGTAATAGCATAAAACAATTTCAATCAGATACAAAAAAGAAACATTCAGAGCAGATGTTTTGCAAAAATCATTATTTAAAAAAAAACATCTGTTGGGGTTTTCAAAATCTACTTGAAACCAAACAGAGGGATAAGTACATGTGTTTACTAAAGAAATGTGCTTACTAAGTAAATTCCATACAAGTTTCCTATGGAATTCTCAGTCAGTTTGCCTTAGCCCAAACCACTGACCATTTCTTAAGGGTAGGAAATATGATGTCATCCTCTATTCTCACCAGCTACTGAGAATCCCACCTTTCTCTGATTTGAATTAAAATTAGTGCTTTCTACCCCAGCAAAACAAATATTGCCCAGTTCATCTGCCCCACTTCGTTCTATTGAAAGTACTCCACTCCAATTGGTTACTGTGCCTATGATGGGAAGACCCTTTCCTGAAGGTCATTTTTACTGTCCTCCATGAGTCTCTTTTTAGAAAAATTAAAAAACCCAGTCATTTAGCCACTTTGCACTTATAAAAGGAAGATAAATTAACAAAGCTAACACTGGACTCTTACAAAACAGAAATCAAATGTAACATTGAAAAGTCAGTATGAAAGTCTACAGTTTTTGGGTTTGATGCCTCATGTGCAAATCACTGCCTCTCTAAATAATGTGAAAACTTCTTTTGAATCCCTTTACCCACCAGCATTTTCTATTGAAGCTGCAGCATAAGAAAATAAAGAGCCATGGCTGAATCAGTTTTGTCCCTAATTGTCCCTTCTTCTGTTTTCCCACTTTTGTCAAATGAGAAATTAGACAGGAGATAGGATCTTTCTTTCTTCTTTTCTGCACACTGCCGGTTTTACTTTGTGTTTTTGTTACTTCTTTTCAAAGGATGTGTAAGATGTGGTTTCCAGATCACAAGGTGTTGTAATAAGATAATCTCTACTTGACAGGCTGGTTCACCCCACAATCTGTTTCCATAAAATCGTACACAAACACAGAGTCATGTCCAGGTTGTTGTGTTCAAAAAACATTTTGTCCTGTGCTTTCCCTTCTCCTCGCTTTTTTTACGCAGAATCCTCAGCCAGCAGGAATTAATCTTTGCCAGGATGTAATGTCTATTTATCACCTCCGTCTCATGTCCAAATGTGGAACACGCTAATACCTACTTGAACTCTGATTGCATACTTGGATCAACAGCATATCACAACACTGACAATTCTTGTGTGGTCATGTAAACCTAAATGACATTTCGGTTAAATAATTTGACTATGAAGACAACAATTTGGCTGCAGCACATTTCTCTAAACAATGGTGTCATCGATACTATAATCACTTGCCAATGGTAATAAAACAAACAATCTGTAAATTTGGAAAGCAACATTTACCTCAAGAAAAAGTCAAGGCAGTCAACTTGCAGTCTTTCCCACTGCATAAGGAAGACTTTAAAGTCAGAAATGACAGAAGTAAGATAATGATAAATGAATATATCAACATTATTTACTGTTCATTTTGTGGTGGTCATGTGGTGGTAAAACTGTTAAAACTCAGGATTTCTTTATAAAGAAAAAGTTATTTTGTACTTTTATATACTTGATCCATTAAAAGTTACTTTTTACTAAGTACATCATTTTATATGAAACCCAACATATTCTTCTTAGGGAGAGAAGGAGGATTCAATCCATTTCCCCCCATTATAGCTATTTTCAACAAATTAATTGTAATCCACAAGTATAAAATTGCTAGGTCTGCAAAAATTGCTGTTTGCATTTTTGACTGGAAGGTAATTATTCAGAAGGCAAAACATTCATCTACTAACAGTCTTAGAACAAGAGAAAGTAAATAAGAGAAAGAAGTGCATTGTATTAATTATACTTCCATATAGGATGATTAGTCAGCTAGCTTTAAATAAATGACATAGGGTCTACTGGAATCCAGTCACATTTCTTATTTTGGGAAAAGCTGGTTGCCCAATGCCATTTACAGAGGAACCCATATTTCATTTTTGCTCTTGGCATAGTTTTATCCCTAATGACTATAGTTAAAATGCAATCAATGTAGCAAATTTTCTTGGTCTTTTTTAAAGTCACTGCATATGTGGTTTGCTTCTTACCACCTCCATCTGTGTACTTTTATAGAAAGAACAAGTATTACTTCATCTAACAAGAAACTGACCTTGTAAAAGTCTGTATTATAATATTTCAAGTGAAAAGACTCCCATGGAGAAATTTGCACCGTAGATTAGTCAAATAAGATCTACACAAGGTGTAACTGGTTTTTTGTTTTTGTTTTTTGCCAGCTATCCCCACTTTATACAACAATTAGCTTCACTCACAACTGCAATTGTGATGTAAAAAAATAGCTGGAGATTCTGCCAATCTAGAGATTGGTTGCTGCAATCCATTGCAGACTGCCTTTGTAAAAGAGTTCATAGTGCAGGTGATTCCACTAACTTCTTGGTTGCTTCACTTTTAAAAATCATTTGTTTATTTAGTTTAATAACTGATTAGTTAACAACTTCATAATTAGGAATATGTGTGTAGGGGGTTGTAGACTGTGTACAGAGGAATGTCTCCTGGCTTCCTCTTGTTACTTAATGTACCAAGCAAATCTCTGATTGCAAATTAATGGGTAGAAATTAATGAAAAGACTTCAGAGTTTTCCTAAAAGACTCTGAAGAACAACAGCATTAAAATATAAAGTAAACAATAAGCAACTTCATAAAGTATAATTTAGAGGCCTAATCCCAAGAGCAGAAGTGGAAAAACACTAGTGGGATTATCTTATTAGGACACAATGAATCAGAAAGGAATCAATGCAAACATTTCAAAAAATAGTTTTATGGCTTTGATGAAATTTATCACAGATTGAGGATTCATAAAAGTTATCATAGAGGACATTTACTGCCAGAAGATTTTATAACAGAATATTAGATGAATCTAATGTTTCAATTCCGAAAGAAAACATATCTATATAGGGTCCCTAAATGTTGATATCAATTTGATGGCACTTAATCTAACCAATCAGTGCTTCAGCCCTGAAAGGAGTATTGAGACAGAACTGAAGAGTATGGTAGATGTCACTTGGGGACAAAAAAGAAACACCATGAGAGGATCTTTTCATAACAGAACCATCAGCAGCTCTGCTTTTGAGGGAAAAAGTATACACCATTCATGTTGTCATAATAAATGAAGTCAACCAGTAAATGTCAGTGAATTATCTATATCAATGTACACCATGGGTGTTGTCATAGAAGCTGAATGAGGTTTTTGCAAGCCAGCACTCATCAAAAACGTCTTGCATTTTATTGGCAACAACTGTATTATGTGATGTAATTGTTTTGATTATGAAGTCTTAAACAGAATATGGCCTGACTATAAATTTGTAAAGACCTGAAAAAAGACTGCTAAAAACAAATTCATTAATAAAATCTTTGTAACAATATGATTAATTTAAAAAGTAAACTCAACTATATATTTATACTACCACAATCTCTTAAAAAAAAACCTGCCTAGAAGTTTTGTAGAATTACAGTGTGTCACAAGCTGGGTATTCATAAAACAAAACTGGAAACTACCGTAATTAGAATGCTTTTTTTAAAAAGAAATCCTAGCTCAGTAGTTTTAACCAAGTTGTAGTTTCAAAAATGTAGAAAATACAGAATTATAATTACGGAATTATAGTAGAGATGTGTATAGGTATTCCTCAATTTACAATAGCAATTGAGACCAGATTTTCCATCACTAAGTCTATATTATCAGTCATGTGATTTCATGTTCAGGGTGGAATTGTGACTTGTAACGATAAGTTTGGCTGAACATACTAAAGTTGGGTCATGGTAATAAACTATAATGAAATACTGATTTCCAAAATCAAGGTTTATTTGCAGTATAAAACATAGGATATACCCTCAATCTATGTATGAAGGTTAACCAGATTGTGAGTTGAATTTTAGTTGCATAATAATAACTGCATAATGCATTGATGACTAACTTTTTTGTACCAAAAGTGGGGGGAGCAGAGGGGGTCACGCACATGCATGCCCACACCCATAATGCAAAGCCCTCCCCTGCACATGCACACACAACCATCCCCGTGCGCTGTCCCCACCCCTTTGCATGCGCGCAGGTCTCACTGAATCCTCCAGACTTCCAGTAGGCCTGTTGGGTCTGTTTTTCACCCTCCTGAGGCTTTCCTGAAGCCTGGGGTAGACGAAAACTGACCCAACGGGCTTACCGGAAGTTCATTTCCGAATTTCCGGTAGGCCTGTTGGGTCTATTTTTCACCATCCACAGGATCCAGAGCTTTCCTGATGCCTGGAGAGGGCAAGGAGGACCTTCCCCGCCCTCTGGAAGAGCAAAAATGGAGCTGACATAGGGCAACGCCTCGCGTGCTCTTAGATATGGCTCTGCGTGCCACCTGTGGCACACGTGACATAGGCTCGCCATCCTGGGCATAGCATCTTCTCCTACAATTTAAAGCATAAAGTTAGCTTAAGCAACAGAAAACACACTACATGACACCCATAACTCTGTTTTTCAATAGCACACCTAGACCTTCAGCATGGCTTAATAAATATGCTTATTGAGTTTGATCTAGTGATTAGGACAGCAAGCTAGAAACCAGGAGATTGTGAATTCTAGTCTTACTTTATGCATGAAAGCCAGCTGGGTGAGTTGGGATCAGTCGCTCTCTCTGAGCCCAGCTCATCCAACATCCACAACCAAGCTGTTGTTCTGGAGAAAATAGGAGGAGGAAAAGTAAGTTTGCCACCTTGAATTATTTATAAAAAAATTAGGGTAAAATTAAAAAAAAACTTAAATGGGTAAAATACTGAATGCTTTCAGAAAATCTTATTTGCATGATTGATATTCCTTAATAATATTTACTCAAAAGCTTTTGAAATCAAAGGAGATGTATAGTAATTTAGCTTAAAACTAAAGGTCAGTCATGAAAGAAATTGTGCCTTGATTTGGCTACATACGGTACTTTTATTATAAAAGTCAGAGAATTCCCCAGTTGTGTACTGAGATACATGGGCTTTTTGTTCTGCTATTAACATAATTTACTGAAAGAAGAAAAAGAAATCCCAGCTTCTGATAAATCTGTGGGGAATGAAATGTCTGAGCTCAAATAGGCTTTGCAAGCAAGCTCTCCTGGGGATTTTCTGATTCTTAGCTAATGGAGTGGTTTTGCAGTGACTTTTCTTAACTGATAGTCAAAGAGGACCCTTGACCTGCCATGCGTTTTTATAAATAATTAGCTATGTCATGGTCACTTTTCAATTATAAACTTTTATTCAGGTATTAATTTGATGGATGGAGTTTATATAGCTGAACTTAATGTGGTTAGGTGACCTTGTTTAGATCAAATAAGAGAAATTGTCCTCAAGTCCAACTAGTGACATAAGGAGCAGCATTTTGTTTCAAAAGTGTAATAGTTTTATTATTGGGATTATTAGCATGAATTCAGTAGAGGTAAATACATCCACAAACCATTCAAAGGAGACATCAAAAAGTTGAAAAGGACACAAAAGGATCAAAACAGCTCTTCACCAACAATCAATACCCAATATACAGAGATTTACACCTGGAATGATACTAGACCAACAATCAAACAGTAAACAATACTCCAATCAAGGAACTACCAACTCAGGCAAACAATCAAACAGTAAACAACAGTCTAATCAAGGAGCTACCTAAGATCTCTCATA
>JANHFT010001631.1:54352-75471 GCA_032467955.1 Pseudoxenodon macrops
TAGCCTCCAGTCCCCTAATCATCTTTGTTGCTCTTCTCTGCACTCTTTCTAGAGTCTCAATGTCCTTTTTACATCGTAGTGACCAAAACTGGATGCAGTATTCCAAGTGTGGCCTTACAAAGGCATTATAAAGTGGTATTAACACTTCATGTGATCTTGATTCTATCCCTCTGTTTATGCAGCCTAGAATTGTTTTATTTTTTTAATTTTAATGTTTTCATCCCGCATGTATTAGAAAACAGATACAAGTATAAACATGATTATGAATAGAATACATGAAATGGATATGAATAAAAGGAAACATTAGGACAGGGACGATAGGCACGCTGGTGCATTTATTTTTGACAGCTGCTGCACATTGCTGACTTTATATGATGACTTTCATTTAGGAGCTCAAGGAAATGTACATTAACACTTTTTTCTCCAGTTTTTTCCTACACTAACCAGTCTCGGATCTGAGAGTTTGGGAGTAGCTCCAAATTAGCCAGTTGGTTGTTATAGCCCATCTAGAACTTCCAGGCAAGCCCCTTAATTATAACTTCTTATTAGCTACATATAACCTTCTCAATGCATCTCAAGGTATGTTTGGCCCCCACCCCGTTGCTCTTCTAAAAGGCGTTTAAAACATGGGCATGGAGACCATGAATGGACACAGAGCCAGAAGTGGGCTCCTACCGGTTCTTTAGAACCGTTAGTAGCTCAGTGATGACAACATGGAGCTGGTTCCCTCAGTGTCTCCGTGGGAGCTGCCATCTTGGATTTTGCTTCTGCGCATGCGCAGGAGCTATTTTTTGATTGCTATGGGCGCATATGTGGCACGACCCTGAGCGAATTAGCAGCAAAAATATCCAGAACCCACCCCTGCACAGAGCAATTAGGTGATTGATTTGATTGTGTTGTTGCTGTCATGTGAGGTGCAGAGCAGTTTTTCTTATGAGTTTTTATTATATGGTCTTTTTTTTTTAAGTTGTAAGCTGCCCGCAGTAATCAATGTATGAACTGGCGGCCTGTATTAAATAAGTAAGTAAGTAAGTAAGTAAAATAAATAAATAAATAAAGTTAACCAAGTAAGTAAGTAATTAAATGTCCAACTGGCACCTCGTGCATCTTGGCTGGGAATTTTGGGGATTTAAGTCCCAACGCATTTGGAGGATGCCAGATTGCAGAAAGCTAACCTACTTGCTTGTGCTATCCTTTTAAATTCCAAGTATGACTCATTTTCTCCTATTTTATGGATCTGCCATTTTGTTGCCAGGAAACAAATTATCAGGACAGGTCTTTGGATGGCCAGCCAGAATATCAGAGTTATAAAAGGGAGAAACGCCGTGACTCACTCCCAGCCCAGCATTCTGCATTTTTTAAAGTAAGTTTTACAGCATTAAATAAGTCTTCCTTGCTGTTGGGTTAGAAATAGACATTATCACATTCACTCACTGGGAAAGAATTTAAATCAGTCGAAGAATGAAACAGCAGAAGGACTGCCTGAATAGTATTAGCACGTTCAAGAAGAAAGAACGTTTATTTCCATCCTTCTGTATAATTGGCTTAAAAAAATATCACAGTGATTTATATATAAATATGGTTGAAGAAAACTTGATTGTGTCACTGGAAAATATGTCCTAAAACAAGGTGGTTTCTTTCCCAATGTCTTTCAAAAGGTTTTCATGCTGGAAACATTACTATGAGTAAAATTAATAGTTCAATAGTTTCCTCTTTCCCTCTTTTTGACAAAGCACAGATTGCTGTCTTTATCCCGACAGAGACTATTTAGCCCTGCCTAACATCTAGAAATTCAACATGAGCAATTTTGCAAACATCACCAGGAAATGTGGAAAAGTCTGTAATGCTGGATACATTAGAGCTTGCTTAAATAAAAGATCTACTTAGAGCTGGTTAGTGTAAGCCAGTTTGGAAAGAGAATTTGATTTATTATTATTTATTTGCCTTTAAAACATAAGTGGGAAATATTTTGGTGGGCATGATTGATTTTGTGAGTTGGAGAAGGTCAATGATTACTAAGATTACCAGATTTGAGCTGCATGCCTGCTGATGACCACTAGATGGTGCCAAATAAGTATATTACAGGAAACACTCTTTGCTGTCCCCTAGTGACCTGGAGTTTTTTTGCAGGCTAGATACAGTACTACTGGTATTCCTAATAATACAAGATGAGGAGGGCCAAGAATTACTCTTGTATCTCGCTAGGTTTGAGGGAGTGTCTTTGTTTTGTTTTTCTAAAATTGTGTTCAGACTGTGTTTTAGGCCATCTACTACAGTTTTTATGCTTCCTGCCTCAAAAGAACAGGAAAATATGCTGATTGTGTTCAACAATTGTGATTATAAGAGCAAACTGTAACTTTGGGGCCTTGTTCAGCTCTCAGGAGCCTGTCCATGTTTGTTTTAAAATGGATTATTTTGTCTGTTTGCTGCCATCTAGAGTTTTGTATAGCTTTACTACTATCTGGTTGTCCAGATTTTCCCCTCAGCTTTTCTCAATCAGGAAGAAAGAGGAGAGGCTCCGAGAAACGGCTCTGGTGAAGCTGCTTGAGCCTGTGAGGGATCTGCTGCCATGCCGCTCCAGTTGAAGCAATGGCTCACTCAATACATGCTACTCCAGCTGAGGCAATGGGCCACTCAAGAGTAACAGCCAAAGTGGAGGTTATAGGAGCAGCAGTTCTGATGGTGGCTGTTCCCTTCCTTCCACCCTCCCTCCTTCAGATACTGAAGGTGCTTTCCAGCCCTCTGCGGTTGTGCAAACCAGATCTAGTAGCTCTGAGATTGGCTGAAGGCGTCCAAGGACAAGATCTGGGCTGCAAGGGAATGCCCAGTGGGTCGCTTCTGCCTGAGGGCCCAAAGATGGACGCTTCCCCTGCCTTTGTTATATTTATCCAAAAAGTCACTTAACATCTCAGACAGGGTTGCCTTGCAATGCAATGTTAAATAAATGTAACATTAGACCAGTATCTTAAGGCAAGGGCCCAGGATTCTTGTGTGACCAGACGGCCCTACCTCAAAGATTTTCAGTAACTCCCTAAACAGGTACACACCCTTTGCATTAGAAACGACCTGCTTTTGATCTCTGCTTATAATTTAAGCTGCAGGCAGGCTCCAATTTCTCTTTCCTCACATTTTAAATGCCTCAGACCCAGTGTCAGCAAGTTCTCATCCTCCCCTTGCACCTGGGCAGACTGCAGGCCAGGAAAAGAGGGGGAAGAGCTGCCAAAAGAAAAAAATGAGCCTCTTTGGGTTGCCCTTTTCGTTTCCTTCCTTTTCTCTGGGCTCAGAAAACAGAGGCTGGAGTAAAATGTTGAGCAAAATAATACTGTCTAGCAAGGAATAGGACTTAGTCCTGTATTATTGCACCATGACCTTGGGAGGGCTTGAAGAATAAAAGCGCAGAGCATGTAGTAAAACATAGAGTATTTAGCAATTCAGTGTTCCTTAACTTGTACCGTGTCGCTAGAAGTCTGCATGAGAGATTTACTTTCTATCTGGCATCCCTCGTTATGCTTCAAATACACTGCTTTATCAAATTAGAGGAAGTAGAACAGGTATGTTTATTACAGTAGTATATGTATTTATTCTTCACAGTATTGAAACTAATGGCAAAGGATGAAAGAGCAGCTCTAGGGGATAAGAGATGTTTTAACATAATTGCAACAATTGTAACTTGTAATCAGGTACAATAAATCAAATAAAAGTCCTGCTTTGTGGGTAGCTATCTCCAAAAGGGCAACAATTCAGAAAGGGCTTTCTGTTATGATCTCCAAGCAGAAAAGAGGGTCAACCTATTTTCCAAAGCACCTAAAAGCAAGGCAAGAAACAATGGATGGAAACTAATCAAGAAAAGATCCAACCTGGGACTAAAGAGAAATTTCCTGAAGGTGAGAAGAATTGACCCGTGGAACAGTTTTGGCTTCAAAGGTTGTGGGTGCTTCATCACTACAGGCTTTTAAGAAGAGACTGGACAACCACTTGTCAGAAATGGTATAGGGTCTCCTGCTTGAGAAGGAGACTGGACTAGAAGACCTACAAGGTTCTTTCCAACTCTGTTATTCTGTTATTCTTTTTTGAAGGACAGATTTATCCTTTAGCTATTTTTAATCCAGTCCACCAATAATGTGAGTTTAATTCCCAACTGGCTCACTTGGCAACTTCAAGGCAGTCATTCTGTCTCAGCATATTCATCTTCCCACCATTGTTGTAAAAATAAAATGAAGAGGACAACCACGAATGCCTTCTTAGAATCATAGGAGAAAAGGCTATAAATGAAATAATTGATATTGACTGATTGATTATTTACTTACGTAATAGAAATGCATTCCAAGGGTAAAGAAGCAATGAATATTAATGTATAATAATTATCAAATACCACAATAATGCATACTGTATGCCAAAATAAATCCAATATAATGCAATCCTTCATGTTAACTGTTAAATGTTTACCAGAATATG
This sequence comes from Pseudoxenodon macrops, assembly GCA_032467955.1. Taxonomy (NCBI): domain Eukaryota; kingdom Metazoa; phylum Chordata; class Lepidosauria; order Squamata; family Pseudoxenodontidae; genus Pseudoxenodon; species Pseudoxenodon macrops. The sequence goes on from JANHFT010001631.1 coordinate 58,808, forward strand.
AAAAATCCATATGAGACAAAGAAGAGTTATTATAAGAGAATACACAGAATATAAAATGTTGACCCTGAGATCATGATTCAATTTCCAGTGCCCTTTTTCTTCTCTGCCATTATCTTATTCTGTTTTGATAGTCTGGGAATCAGAAGCCAAAACATGTTCAGTCTCCCCTAATTTTGACCAAAGTCATAGCAACAGTCACAAACAAAATAGTCCATTTGCACAGAAGATAAGGACATATATCCTGTTTAAAAGTTTAAAATGGTATGAGCCCCTTCCTTCAATATATCTTCCAACATTTATCATTTTTCCTTTCCGATGCCACAGAATATTTGCTTGGAATGCTTTTTGTTCTTTTCCATGTAAGTGGTACAAATTTCATTACTTTGCTTTATCTATTCCAGCAGCTTTTCCTTGCTGTTGAACAATCTCATGTTCAAGATTGACACCCGGTTCAAATGAACATAGCAACTCTTTGAAAATATAAATGTAATATATTAAGTGTATGCAGTTAGTTATGTATATATAAAAGCTTTCACATGGATGCACTGTACTGCTGTGAAATAGTCACTCTTTTTATTGACTTCTCAGTCAATTGATCTTGTTTGAGAAGCCCAAATGCATATTCATGGCATTCCAGTATGCAATGGTGGACAACATAATTCTATACAGGGAAGTGTATGAGTCCAAATATCTTGTGACTTCATTAGCATATATTTGCATTGCAATAGTTCCAGGGCTTTAGGTCAGCTTCCAGGCAAACACTCTAGAATCTTCTGGGCTGCAGTTATCTGTATACTGTGTAAACTGTCAATGTGAAATGCCAGACCTCTTGGAGATATGTTTTGGCCTTCATAACTACCAAGTCCCTGCTTTTAGAAACTGATTTACTAAACAAAGTGGACAAAGGAAAATGTTTTAATAAATTATTAATGACAATCCTGCTTGCCGCAACTCAACAAATTGTTTTACAAGTTTGTCCCAATCTGTTCAATGATGTTAACTTCAGTATGTGCCTGTGTATGTATTTGTACACGTTTATCTGTATAAGAGTGCATTTACGATTATTTTCACAAGCGTTGCTGAATTTTTTGACGCACGTGTATCTTTTTTCCTGAAAGCTTCTTAGTGTTCATAATACATAGTTCAGAATAAGGGCTGATTAAAAAACATAATTTACTGTGAAAATTGGGATCTGAGAATTCTTTAATAAACATATTTGCCCAGGTCTCTTTGACCCAGCAGTCATGAGGAAAATAACATCAGCTTTCAAGAATATATGACCCATAGCTGTGCTTTAACAGGATTACAAAAGCAAAACAGATACTTTTAATTTTTTACTTCACAATAATGGGGTAGGATAAATTTTAATGACAGAGATTTTTTTAATGATTACGGTAATTTCTTTTCTTCTTTCCCATAAATTTAAAACTTTAATAATGCTATTCCTTTCTCCTTCCCACACATCTGTATCAGACCAAACATTGGAGACTGGGAAAGAATGTAGTTTAAGATGTTGAAGTTGTTGGAAAGAAAAGAAGTACATGGTGAACACTGGATAAGAACTTCAAGGCCAAGTTTTATGATTCTAAAAGCAATGCTTACTGAAATTAAGTTTCCACTGTTGGGAAAGATAAAATGGAAAGCAGACAAAAAAGGGGGGGGACCATCGAAGGAACAATGCTTCTTTGTCTCTTTGCATGGGGAAGGGAAGTGCTGTTGTGATCAGGTCCTTTAACACAATACAGGGAAAGTCCATGGGGTAATCATCTATGGAGATTCTCAGTCATCCAGTGTCATGAGTGTCCCAAAGGTGCTTTTGCCCAAAAGATGCTTTTTCAAGAGGCAACTGGACTTTCTGGTTTTTCTTTGAAGACATTTCGCTTCTCATCCAAGAAGCTTCTTCGGCTCCGACTGGATAGTGGGGAATGGAAGGATTTATACTCCTTTATAAATACTCCTAAATGTTTATTGTCATTCCATACATTGCAGGAATATCAGTAAAGCTCAGGAGCATCTTCATCCAACACAATATACGTGAACACTTCAAACCCAAGAATGCACTCAGGCAGAAGCTGGTCCACCCCAAGGATAAAACACCCAGACACAAATTAAGCAACTTGCTATATGCAGTATAATATGGTGAGTCCAGAGCTGTACATTGGGGAAACAAAACAACCACTTCATAAACTCATGGCACAACACAGGATCATCAGGACTAGATTCAGCAGTCCATCTGCATTTAAAAGACAAAGGCCAATCTTTTGAAGACAGCAAAGTCCACATTTTGGAAATAAAGTACCACTGGTTTGAAAGAGGGTTCAAAAAGGCCATCTATGTCAAAATTGAACAGCCCTCTCTCAACAGAGGGGGAGAAATATGATATCATCTATCTCCAGTCTACAACACAGTCTTTCGACAGTTCCAAGAAGGCTCCACACTCATTTGCACCACTCAGGTGTCCCTGATGACACAGATAAACCTCCAGGTGGCCTTAATGACCAGTTAAAAGAAAACAAATGACCAGCTGTCTGCAATGAGTATAAATCCTTCCATTCCCCACCATCTAGTCAAAGCTGAAGAAGTTTTTTAGATGAGAAGCAAAATGTCTTCAAAGAATAACCAGAAAGTCCAGTTGCCTCTTTAAAAAGCAGCTGTCAGCATTCCAAATATCATCCCTGATCAAATCAGATTCCAAGGCAAAACATTCCTCAAAGTTCCAATTTATGAAGAGAGACATGTTGGCACAGCCGTGGAAACCCAAATCTGAAGACTTCCAGGTTTCCACCCCTCAGTTGAAAGTTCAAGATCTTGCCCTCACACCCACACCCACAAGTCCATCACATGGTCCAATCGTCCACTGCCACACTGGCAGGTTCATCCATCTTGTTCCAGTCAGATGCAAAGACAAAGGATGACCTTGGCATTCTAGAAAGAATGTTATCATGGCTACATATCTCCAACCCTGTACTATCCCTCCTCCCATTTTCCCACAATAGAAAAATGCATAGCAAAGTGTGGCAGACCAAAATCCAACAGACATAAATGTAGGCCTGACAGCAGCTTTGGTACATCCATGGTGTAATGGTTCCTCCTTCCAGAATTTCTGTAGGACCTGGGACAATTCTATAGTGCACACATTTGTGGTGCTCCTCATTTGACCCTGAGCTTCTCAGTATATTTTAGCAGATATATAGGAAATCACTCACATACAGCATCTCCTTTCCCCATATGTAGTAATTCTGCAGGCAGGAGACTTACAAAGCCTTGTAGGCCAGGGGAAAGGTGGAAAATATGATTCAAAGGTCTGCTGGCCCACCCAGAACTAATAGCATTTTTCTCTTTTTTTTCTTTCTCTTTATTATAGAAATAGATTCTTCAATAGAGAAAATACTTATCCTCTTTGAATTTATAAGAGCCAATACTTGGCACTTCATAAGGGAATGCAGCAGATGGGTGATTGATCCAATAATTCAAGGGTCTTCAAACCTGACGACTTTAAGACTTGTGGACTTCAACTCACAGAATTCTCAGCCATCCATGCACAAGACTTAAAGATCTTAAACTTCAATGAACTTTTGCCCAGGAAGCTTACTGGGCAGTGATTTGAGTACAGGACTTGGAGGAAAAACAGAAAAGTGCTTTCATTTTTCAACACTTTGCTCAGCACATTTGAATATGAAAACTTTTGAAAGAAATATTAATGTGTTTTGTATCTGGCTTAATTCTTTTTCCGAAGAAGGTAGAAATAGCATTGAGGAAAAAGTGGAAGGGTTATAATTATTTTTGTTTTTATAAAATTTTATACATGAGGACATCTGACTGTTTTTAGGGCTTTTGTCTTTTAATGAAGGAACAACAGTTGCAAAAAAATAGGAGCATACATTTCATGGATCATTTGACTTGGCCTTCACAGCTTATCTCTCTACTTCAGAAAAATATGCAAAGTAAAATATTCAAAACCAGAGACAATATTACATGGCCAGCATTGCCACAGCACTCAGCCAGTCACACAATTACAAATATTTTTGGAAACAGAACAGAACATGTACTTAGAACCACACTTTTATGATCATTGTATGACTGATGCCATGGTTTGTCATCAAGAGGTTTTTCTTTAAAAATCCCCTTATTTGCTACTCTTCCATAAATAGTATTAAATCCTTCTTGACACTCAGTTATGCTAAGAATTGATTTCATTTCTATATTCAAGGGTATTCTGAGCTTGCTGAACTGGAAATGTGTACTGTACATACATACCATAGGTAGCCAGAAGCTGATCTTTCTGAAAACCCAGATGCAGCAAAGAAATGTGACTGTCATTAACCAAGCAGCAGTTCCCCACAATGGAGCAGAAGGCAAAAGAGAAGACATGAAAGTAGGGGAATTATCTTTTGGCTAAAAATTGAAGTAAAGAAAATATATACCTTATGGTGCATGGTTAGGTCAATTCCTAGAAACAGCCTAAAGTAAGTTCCTATAATCCATTTTCCATGTACCTAAACATGTGCTAAATGTAAGGGCTGGAGGGTAGGATCACTAAAAGTAGTAGCAAAAGCATGGCTACCTACATTTAATTATTGGTTCAAGCACCATTTTTTCCCATCAGGAAAAAGCATCAATTTCAGGGGTCCTGGTATTTAGTATTATTCAAAAAAGGTTCCTCAATGCATCTTGACTATTATCCTTAGGATATAAACAGTCCTTTCATATTATTAAAACCAGATTCTTTGGCACTGAACAAGAGGAACTCAGTTTAATATCACATCATATCAGGGAACTTTTTAAGTGCTCTGGAGGGGAACCAAGTAAGTATTTAATCACACTCCCCTGCTCAGAATTGCATCTTTTTTTTAGAACTAGGCACAATAGTTTACTTACATCAGTTCTCAGAGTTAGATTAGTCAAAAAAATGTTTCCAGAAGAACTTGTTCCTATGTTTCAGACTTGATAGAAACTATCTACCCTGATTTGATGTAAATCCATATTATCAAGGTAACTGTCAATATCTCATTTCTTCTTTGTTGGAACATATGTCAGGATAATAAGTTTCAGCTTCGTTTTGTCCTATTAGACAATAAGCCTAATATCACTAATACCAGTTATATTTTGCCTGTTATTAAAGCATGTAAACAAATTACTGCAGAAGTAGATCTGCTGTAACAAAGAATAAATATTATACCCAGGATGAATCATGTTATATATTACACATTAGAATTTTACATGCAGTTCTAAATCAGTTTTTATTATGCTATATTACTGTAATGTAATTTTACTGCCAAATTCTTCTATTGCTTGGATTGTTGACCAAATAAATTTGCTGATGATGAATAAAAACAGTCTACCTTCACATTGGCCAGTCAAGAAAGTAAAGCAGGATTCAAGTATAAAAGCTCATAGCATCATGCTATCAAACTCAGGCCTTGATACATTTGCGTGCAACATCACAATGCAAATACAAAAAGGGTAGATCAATGCAAGATGACACACTTTTTGTCATTTTACTGTCATTATGGTTAATCCATATGAGTTTCAACAATTTTCAATCAGTAAAGATTATTTGAAAAAATGTTGGGGCATATAATAATTAGGTGCATTCATGATGGTTGGCAAATCTGTTTTGTATGATTGCAGGTTCTTCTGAAATTAAGTAATTTTATTGTGTTTATTGATTAATAAGGGTGATTAATGCCTACTAAATCTTCATTTTGAATTTAAAATATTTGTAATTGTTTAGGACCAGAACTTTACTTTTAATTCAAATACCTTAGCTTTACAAATAAGCTCCTGGCCATTAAAAGATGATCTAACTTGACTGTTGGATTGAATGTTGCATTCTTTTTTCAGACAAATGGTTAGCAACTGATCATAGTATATATAAAAGTAGTAGCAATAATAAATGTCAAAAATTGTCCTGTGTTGGCTAAATCACAAAAAGAAATCAGCTGCCAGTTCTTGCAGTGATAGATTTGTGTTCAAAGGTTCATATAAATTATAACTGTTAATGGTCCTCAAACCAATTTGAGGGAAAAGTGGATTAGCACCATGTGCCAATGTACTGTGTAACATGCTACAAGGCTTGTAATTATTTACAAACAGCTAATCAGGATCAAACAGTTAAAGACATGGAATTACAGTGCTACATAACCAGTTGGATCTGGTTACACGTTGACATCACATAAAGAAATGAAAGCCAGCTTAGAATGTCAAGATTTAATAGGTTGTCAAGAACCCTTGGGATCTATTGGAAACCCTGTGTGGTGGGCCACTGAATTGCACACAGAAGCTTTTCATTGGGTGATGTTCTAATAACACAAATAATTCTGGCATCTCCTCCACTTGTCAATAAAGTCATCTTTGTGTGTGTCAGCATACAACATTAGATGACTGGGTTTGTCATGTGGTGTCAGTTCCCTTGGTTTTTTCAGCCACAAATTCTGGAGTAACAAACATCACCTCATCCTCACTCCAGGCAAGAAGGGAATGAAAACAAATTGCTACCTCCCTTCTGCATGATGCACTGATATTGGTATGATGGAAACCTATGCAAGGAAAAAAAATATTTGTAAATATCCAAACCATCAATTCTCTGTTGCATTTAAAACCTCTGAAGGTGAAATTATGGCATGCCAGGGGGTGGGGAGGAAGACTAGAGTGAGTCATGAGTTCCCTGTAATGGAGAAATAGACGAACCACAAACTTTGCAGGAGCACAGCAATTACAAAGAATACACCAGTTTTGCACCAATTTCAAATAAGCCTCAGGAGAGCTAAAAAAATTGACTCAACTCTCAGGATCAGCCAAAATGATGTGATTACGTAGTCCTGGGCAGGTTCTGAAAACACCTTGTCTGAAAGTGCTTGAAGTGGCAATACTTTACTTTTAAGCAAGAGAAATAAATAAAAATGAATATGTGTGCATTTACCTTCTAGTTGGTGGGATGGGAGCAACAATACATTAACCACTGAACCATATCTTTCAAAGATCTTGGAGAACAGGAGAAACTACCAGAGGACAGGAAAACAGCTGACATGGTACTCATTTTTTTTTTAAAGGGAGGGTTGGATTCCAAAAAACTACAGACCAAATGGAAATGATAATCAAGCAATGAATCTACGAACACCTAGAGGCAAGCAAAGTTATAACCAGAAACCCAAATGCCAGATAAATCTTATTGTATTGACTAAATGTAGCAACTAAAATGTACGACTAGTGGAACAGTGAAATGCTGTGGAAATAATTTACTTGGACTTCAGTAAGGCATTTGTTGAAATAGTTTATTTACTTCGTCACCAGCTTTCTGGGAAAGTTTTTTGAATAACTCTCCCAAATAAATCTCCCCCTTTAAAAAAAAATCCTGTTTCTGAATAAAGAACAGAGGGTAGTAACAAAAATTACACCCACACCAGTGGTGGGATTCAAATAATTTAACAACAGGTTAAATGATTTCTTCCAACAACCAATTCGCCAAACTGCTCAGAAAGTTAACAACTGGTTCTCCCAAAGTGGTGCAAACTGGCTGAATCCCACCGCTGACCCATACATAGTAGCATCTGCCGTATGGAATAGCATCCCCCTGGGAATCTGGATGGCTCTGACCATGTTAGCCTTTCTCAAGGCCCTGAAGTCCAGCTGCTTCCCCAAACACTTGGACCAGAAGGCTAGGTGTGCTCTGCACTTCTGGATGTGTTTTCTTTTTGTCATTGTGGTATACTGTTTTGATTTGGATACTATAGGCTTCACCTTTTGGTTTCTGATTTAATTATCTTGCATTCCAGATATTATGCTTGGTTACAATCCTAACATTTTCCATTTTAACCAAACCACAGTTCATGGATCATTAAATCTGTCAGCCAACAATACCTCAGGATTTGGGCTGTAATGGGTTATTCTTACAACTAAAAATGTTCTTAGATTTTTCCAAACTTTTATAAGGCTGTGAGTACCGTGACTCATTGGTGATACCAACCTCACAGAAATACAAAACAAAGCATTCTGCCAGAGAACACGTTGTTTCTGATTGGAAAATGCAATGTCACTTCATTTATATTTGTGACTTGGAAGCCACTCAATGAATTAAATACAGCTACCAGTGCAACTGCTTTTTGAGATTAGTGAGCCAATGAGTCCAAATGCCAGCTAGTCCACTGAACAGTTACATCAATCAGACCTATTCATTGTCACTCTGGCTTCTTGCCTGTCAACCATGAAGAACACCCTGAAACACCAATAAAGGTCAGAACAATAATGTCAGAATAATGAGAAAATAAATTGCATTATAATGTTATGCAACTATAGTTCAACAGTTCTGGAAGTCACTGAAGATTCACTAAGCCCTATTAGTAGTTCACCAAGATGTGTGGATAAAGCCTTGCAGAAGATCTGGCCTACGTTTCCTCCTCTTGTTATCATTTATTGTATGAAAAACATCCAGGTAGGACCAAAAACTCATCCTTTTGGAAAGTCCTTAGCAAAAATGGTTTATAATACTCCATAAGAGTATTTATGAAACTATGGTTGAACAATAGCAGAGGGATAATGCTTACAAATAGTATTTCAGCCAAGCAGAATATTTTCTTTTTCCAGAATTTTGGGCTTGCCTGAAATGACTTCCAGGATGTTAATACATAGCTGCTTTTCCCCTTTAAAAGTTATATTTTCCATGTAAATCCTATTGTACTTTTTGTGAGCGGGAAGATCATTTTCACATAAGCCATCCAAAATTCTCCATGGTGCCCAGTGTCTGCGACTGACTATGGACTCAGGAGATTTATTTATTTTTATTGATTTGGTCAACTTTGTATTCCATATTAAAGCTGAATGTAACTTCGTATATTGGTAATAGCAGCTGGTCACTAAAATCATGTGGAATATATTAAATTTAAGATGTTTCTCTTCCTTGACAAAACAAATATAGGAACATTGGATCTCCCATAATTTATTATTTAAATTCATAATTTTCCTCTAACATTATATCTTATACATGCTTGACAAAATAAATAAATAAATAAATAAAATAGATGTCTTGGAGGTAAACCATGTGCTAGTCAGATTAAATCCATCCTTCCTTCCCATCCTGCCTAACTGAAATAGTGGAATTTTTATTGCTTTGTAAGAATTGGACTGCAAAATGATCAAACCGGTCAGTCCTAGATATCAACCCTGACTGCTCTTTAGAATGCCAGATCCTGAAGATGAAACTCAAATACTTTGGCCACCTAATGAGAAGGAAGGACTCATTGGAGAAGAGCCTAATGCTATGAAAGATTGAAGGCAAAAGAAGAAGGGGATGACAGAGAATGAAGTGGCTGGCTGGAGTTACTGAGGCAGTAGGCGTGAGCTTAAATGGACTCCAGAGGATGATAGAGGACAGGAAGGCCTGGAGGAATGTTGTCCATCGAGTCACAATGGGTCGGACACGACTTCGCAACTAACAACCACAAAGAGCAGAAGGAACCTTTCTGGAATTCAGTCACAAAAACTGCTAACCGGAACCCAAATTAATGAAAAACTGAAAGGAACTACATTTGCTGAATGTGCCTTTTTGCTTGGTGTACACCTACCTAATATATTAGTGCCAGAGAGCAGAAAAGAGGGCTCTATTCTTTTTTCTCTAAACTCAGCAGACCTCTACTGATACATTCAACCCTAGCAGCTTACCTGTAGGAAAAGGGAAAAAATTGCATATATCATACCTCTGCATTTCTTTACAGTTTAAAATTCTGACATTATATGGGGAGCAGATAATTACCAAACTGTTCCAATCACAGTAGCCTGGTACCTTACAAATTAGTTTAAAATTACAAATGCAAAATAAAGTACAAAGTTGTTCTGATCCGCTGCAAATAATGAGCCTTCTACCTAAAATTATAGACTTAAAAGAAACAGTTCAAAATCCCAAGAGATGTCTAAGGAAATTATCATTAACATAGCCTGAGAAAAATATGAAGGCTTAAAATTAAACATCCAATTTTATCCCTTGCACAGAGATAGACAAAACAAGATACAGCACAATAAATAAAACTTGGCACAAATTCTGCCTCAAATAGATGGCTTCCTGAAACCGGTTCCTACTAGTTCTATCCAATTCTATAGATAGGTAGTAACTCTGCGGTGATGTCATGAGACTGTTTCTGTCAGTGGCTCCGTGGGCACTGCCATCTTCGATTTTGCTTCTGCGCCTGCAGAAGTTTTTGACTGTTTTTGACTGATTTTTGACTGCTGTGCTTGTGCTTAAACCCTGAGCAAACCAGCAGCAAGAAAATTCAGAACCCACCTCTGGAAACAATCAGTGGTCTGCTTCACTTTCTTGAGCTTCTCCATTTTCCTAGAGATTTCCAACATTAATCTGAGTCTGTTGGGATCAATGAGAACCTTGTTTTTTGGGTTTTTTAATGTATCTTCTCTCCCCTACAATTATTGAGCCTCTTCTTTATCAGCAGAGAGAGAGGCTAGGTTGGTGTGACTCTGTACATGACAAGGAATTGCCTCTTGCTCATGGGGACATGGATTTTTGAGTCTGAGAGCTTATATATACACACACATACCACAACTACTCATCCTCCACATGCTAAGCAACAAGAAATGAAGTTGATTTAAACAAAGCCCTTTCTGGAGTTCAACCACATTCTTTGCTTGGATACAGTGATGGTTTGATGTTCTGTACAAAACATGCTTGCCACAGCCTCTGATTTGTGACTTCCTCAATTCTTTATGGGAGGTGATATTATGGTTTTACTATTTCCCTGAGTTAGAAGGGGAATGTAAATTCTTGTTGAGTATAACTGACTTTTTAAAAAAGGGACAAAGACAAGTCCATCCTTTCAATATTGCATCAATAAAGTCCAACTTTTCACCATTCTGCTGGTAACCTTAAGCCAAAACTAAATCTTTCCCAAGGTTTAACTAGGAAATAACCCCATCCCCAAATGTCACAGGTCACATTGGCCAATTAAGTTAGTTGGCAGGCTCTTTAGGCACTCCTTTCCCAACCTTATCTGTTGCCAGTGAAGATGACCTTGGTTCTCATGAGAAAGCTCTTTGTTTTGTCTAGTAATGCATTCCAACCTCCTTCCCTCCTTCATTCCTGTGTGGCAACTAAGGAACAGAGAGATTGCTGAGGCCAGGTTCAGTTCAAAGTTGACACATGGGTAGAAGTTATGTTCGCTGCTGGCTAGAGGTGAGTTGAAGTCAATTTCTTGAGTTTCTGCTCTGGAGAAATGATGGAGGCTCCTGCTCATACTGGGGTAACTTTTGGAAGTATAAATCTGCAATCCAGTAATCATTCACATTTTCTGGGTAAACTCTCTTTAAAATCCTTCCAATGTGAATGCTTTTTCACTTCGTTATCATCCTTAGCAGAGGTGGGTTCCTACCAGTTCTATCTGGTTCTATAGAACCGGTAGCAACTCCGCTGTGACATCTCGGAGCCGGTTCCATCGGTGTCTCCATGGGTGCCGCCATCTTGGATTTTGCTTCTGCGCATGCACAGAAGCTAGTTTTTTTTACTGGTCTGTGCGCACACACTTCATGTACGCACATGCAGCACGACCCTGAGCGAACCTGCAGCAAAAAGAAGCAGAACCCACCCCTGATTCTTAGGGCCTTCTCACATAGCTGTTAGTTAAAAGCAATTATGCTGTTAAGACATTATTATGGCATCCTGCATCATAGATGCGGTACCATTTGGGAAAAGCAGCACAAAACTATTTACTTTGCAGCAATTGTGCACACATCTCACATGAAGCATAATGTAATTTATTTACTTTGGGCTTGGAATGTTCTATGAACTCATCCACTGTGGATTGCAACCATGATTTATGGGGGTGGGGGGAGCTGTTTATGGTTTATCAATATGTCTGAACTTTTAGTCCATGGTGGTTTATTTAACAAGCCATGTTTAAATGAGCTGTGACTTAGCATGTTGCAGAATCCTCCTGGCATGGCATTCTGGATTAAAGAAGAAGTAGAAGAATAGGGACATTTGACAAAGGAAAGACAGAGAGAATTAAGACAGCATGAAGGACTAAGAAGGCAAGGAGAGTACGATTGGTCCTGTGACTGCTTTGAAACTATGTGAACTAAAGTATACTGTTTATATTAAGTTGGAAATTGCTGTTTGTTTACTCAAAGAGAGTCACATAGAATAAAGGCCAGACTCAAAAATGACCTAACTGTTCAACTGGCTAAAGGAAAAGCTATAAAGAGCAATGACTTTAAATTTAAAAAAACACAGAAATATAACCCAGCATCCTCATTTTGGACTTACTTACTGAAAGGTCATTAGAGGCAAGACAGTCATCCCATTCCAGTGTTAGGAAACACTTACATTTATAATGTTGGGTTTAAACGATGAGCTTGTTCAAAATAAATGAAACGAAGTATGGAGAGAGAGAAAAACAGTCCATTTCATAAGCTCAGTCTCGTTTTTATAAAAGTGGCTGGAAAGGGGAACTTGATAGTTTTTTAATTGGCGAGGAGGATAAAATAAAAGCATTCCAGTGGTTTCAATAAATATCTTTCCCTAAGACTTTTGGAGCACAGGTGATTACATATCGTTCTTGTGGGTGTGTTATTTTTCACTCGCTGGAAGGTAATTACAGCATTCGTTATTTTGTAAAGATATTCTATGCAGAACGTGCTGTACAAAATAATATTTGAAGTTGAGGTGACTAAAGAAACACAACTGGACCTCCAGTTTATAACTTATGAATTATAGGTTCAAGTGTTCAAATGAGAGGGAGGGAAATAGCTTAGCAGGCATCAGCTTCAGACATCCTGACGGTCTCCTGCCCTCTTGCTTGGGCACCTCAGTCTGGAGAGCAGATCCCTGCAGGTGCAAATAGCAAAACAGACCAACATTGAGTAGTTCCTCCTCCTGTCTTTAACAGGAAGCATGAATGTTTACAGATTCAATGAAGGCTAATCATTGAACTTCCTAGTCAAAGACGAAAACATTTTGGTCAAATTTTACCATCCTTTTGGGAGGGGGGAGGGGGGAGGGTGGGAGAGAGATGAAAAACATTTGCATTGGCCTGAAATGAAAGCACATACCTCACACGCTTGTAACTAATCCCAAAAGCAGAGAGAGAGAGAGAGAGAGAAACCCCAAACTCCATTTTCTTGGCTTTGAACATTTTGAAACAGGAAGCCATTTGCTGGTGGAATTCATGCTTAGCTGGTCCAAGAGCCACCCGTTCTTATTACTCCAGGGCTATTAAAAAAAAAAAGCAAGATGAAAAAGCATAAGTAGATCTTTTTCTGTTTCATTTTAATTTTTGCCCCTTTTTTGCCAGTTTTGTTTTACAGTTTTTGCATTTGGAAACAGATTCCCATGCTTTTATGCTCAGCTTTCATTTTATTTACTCAGCTGTAGATTCATCTCAATTGATAGCTCTTGTTCTCACCTGGCTTTATATCTAAACAAAATGAAGGAACGTTGCAAGATGTGTTTGCGTGGTTGTTAAGCCAAATAGTAATCTAGGCAAAAGTGAGGTTACCATGGAATTGATATTTTAAAAAATATAGACTTTTTCCTTTTCAGGATATTTCAGGATATACTTAAAACAGGAATGGGCAGCCTATGAAGCTATCCCAGTATCTTAAGCCATAAAATATCCAAATGATGGCAGTGAATTTGGGTTGGGTTTTAGAGGGTGTTTTGTAAGATAGGAATTGTAGCAATTGATTCAGAGAGTTCAAACAGCCAAAACGGGCTAATTTCAGACTGTTGGTGCCGCTATCTCAAAGTCCCAAAATAATCTGAGGGGGAAAATTGCCATATCACTTTTGATATCACTGCTGCATTATTGAATGTCTTCCTTCAAGCTAAAATATAAGATTCAGTGGCAAGAGTAACCTTAAAACGTCAATATCAGAGGTGTCAAACTCAAGGCCCGTGGGCCGGATCCCAATGAGAAGAGGAAAGATCAGGCGAGCATGGCTTCGGCCTGGTCTACCCAATGTGAAGAGGAAACATGCCAGCAGTTTATTAATTTATTAAATTGTGTGCTGTCCATGTTGCTGGAGGAGACTCTAGGTGACTTATAGACATTCTTAAGTTTTTGAACTTAAACTGCTAAATGTTTTAAGTCTAAGAGCATTGCATTTTCAAATTACACAACGAGTCATCATTTTTATTAACAAATAGATCTATTTTCAATGTTGAGTTAGTGCTGACTCCTGGCACCTCTTGGACAAGTCCCTGCAATTTTCTTAGCAAGATTTTAAAAGTGACTTGCCATTGCTTCCTTCCTGGGGCTAAAAGACAGGGAGTGACCCAAGGTTACCTTAACTGACTGTGTGCTTGTCAACTTGACTCTCAGCAATTCCCATAAGTCTCTATAAAACTTTTTAAAAAAGGCTAGAATCCAAGTCTTTACAAAATTCTTTTTCAATTGAAAGAAATACTTTGTGAAGAAAAATTACACTTTGCATACTCATTTGGCTACAAAAACAGCATCTAAATCACATGTAAATAAATTATGGAAATATAATTTCTATATAAACATCTATATATGATTTGCATATATATGTTAGGTTTTTTCTTTTACATTCCAATGGACTTGTTTTTCAATTTCAGTGTCATTTTTAATCAATCAGTCAATCAGCACATCATGATCTAAATAATATCATAATATTACGGTATCTGAGTCAATCAAGTAAAGAAATTACAATAAAGTCAATAAAAGATTTAAAAACTGATGAAAGATGGCAAATATGACAGGCCAAAGGGAATGAAGTGTGTGTGTGTGTCTTGATTTAATCTAGGGAAAGATATTTTACTCGTCATAGAAGTATAAACATGACATGACAAGTTTAATGGACTCTAGTAACATTCTAATGAAGTAGAATGTGCTATAGATGTTGTGTTAGTAGAGGAAATACAATCCTATGAAAACTCAATCATGTTTTTTTTAATTACTTACACACTTAAAGCCTATGCATACAGGTAGTCCTCAACTTATGATCATAATTGAGCCCAGTATTGTAGTCATAAGGCATTGTGGTTGTAAGTCACATCCATGGCTGTATACACAGTTATGCCCATTTTTATGACAGTCATTAAGCAAAATGCTATGATCATTAAGCAAATCCGTTTTCTCCAATGGCCGTTTTGGGAATAAATATCAGAGAAATTGGAAATAAATGTCAGAAACCAGCAAATAAATGTCACAAATTGGATCACATGAGCACTGGATGCTGCAAATGGCTGTAAAGATAAGATGGTTGACAAGTGCTCAAACTGTAATTACATAATCACGACGGATGTATAGCAGTGGTGGGATTCAATTTTTTTTACTAGTAGTTCTGTGGGCATGGCTTGGTGGGCATGGTGTGGCTTGGTAGGCATGGCTTGGTGGGCGTGGCAAGGGGAGGATATACTGCAAAATCTCCATTCCCTCCCAATCAGCTGGGACTTGGGAGGCAGAGAATAGATGAGGGCTGGGCTAGTCAGAGATGGTATTTACCGGTTCTCCGGTTCTCCGAACTACTCAAAATTTCCACTACCGGTTCTCCAGAACTGGTCAGTACTTGCTGAAACCCACCTCTGATGTGTAGCCAATGTAATTCCAAAAATAAATCTTACGTAGCTCTGTGGGGTCTGTCGTAACTTTGAACAATTGTTAAGCAATAGTCTTAAGTGACCAAAAAATGTTGAGATCAATTCAATATTTATAAGCTATATTTTTTTCATCCAATTAATAAATTAGATGCCGGGAAACTAAGTCGAATCTTCTGCACTTACCAGTTAAAACATAAGAAGAAGAAGAAAACACACAATATATTGAGTTCTTAGTACTTCACTGCCAACAATTCAATATGTAGAGAATTCATGCCACTTTCCTACACTGAACAGGAAAAAAATACCTCTTTGGACTCAAAACTTTTGCAAAACAATTTTGAGTTATGATTTTCTTACAAATGATAACATAAAAAACAGGTCACAGTGGGTTCCTGCTGGTTCGGACTGGTTCGCTAGAACAGGTAGTGGGAATTTGCCCCTGCTCACTAAACCGGCTGAACACTCCCCCAAACTGGTCCTCTGGCTTGAAATCTGTCCACCAGAGCAAACTTTACTCAAAAATAACCCTCTGCACATGCACAAAGCCTCCTGCGCCACCAGGAGCAAACATTTTTAACCAGTAATTTAATGCAGGATTTATGGTAGAGAAGATGCTGTTTGGGGTCTGGCTATGGACTCCTGCAATAAAATCCAAGATGTGGTAAAATGATCACCTTATCCTGCTGCCAGAATCTGCATATACACACAGACAGATATTTCATTAATGGAAACAGACATTAATATACTTGGAGTAGAGAGCTTTTGTTTACAATGCCTTTGATTCTCATTTTTTTCCCCTGCTTTCCTCCAAATATCTAGGATCTGATGCATTATTGGGAGGGATCTGACTGGGGTTGTCTGAAGCAAAATGCAAGGTTTGTTTTAATAAGAACCTCAAAGAATCCCTTCTGTTTTGATTTAGATGATTGCTGCAGCAGCAAAGTTTTTCCTCTAAATGTTACCTTTTATACTGTGTTTCCCTGAAAATAAGACAGGGTCTTATTTTCTTTTGACACACACACCCTGAAATAAGCACGTGGCCTTATTTTCAGGGAGGTCTTATTATTTTTGAGGTGCAGGAGACAGCGAGCGTGGTCACCTC
>JANHFT010001631.1:77099-88888 GCA_032467955.1 Pseudoxenodon macrops
TCTCTCTCCTTCCGCAGACACCTTCTCACAGCACAGTGTGTACGTTTGTGTACATGGAATGTACGCTGGCATCTCAACTCAGACAATGCTTAACAAATTAACATTTTCTCTGAAAATGGCTGAATGATATTTAAGCAAAGCTCACAGCTAAGAGCAGATGGATGATATTGAATCCTTACCTAATAATTCATCATTATTGTTGTTGTTGTGGCTGCTGCTGCTTCAGTTCACAGAGCAGGTATGAAGGTAGGGGTTTTTTTGACCTTCATTTCCTGCACAGATGTTTCGCTTTCATCTCCTTCTCAACCAGTTCTCAGTTCGACAGCATATTAAAAAAGATACAATAAAACTCTTTTAATCCAGTTTTGTTCTGACCATCTTTCTACTGGTGAAAGGACTGTATTACATAGATGCCATTGTTTTTCTCACGTCAGTTCTAATGAAATGGAATGTCTCATAATTGGCATACTGTTTTTGTTGATAATATAGCCACCATTAAATGGCGTCTTCCTATCCTTGGTCCTTGGAAAGGACCCGATAGTTGGATGAAAAAGCCAAACCTAGTTTAAGCGTCTGGCTGACTGTGACAAACCTTAATTAATTAGCAAGAACAACAAATTGGACAAATATAAAACAGTAGTTTTATATTTAAGTAAAGGGTCTTTACTTTCACTGTCTCCTTCCATGTGGGTGAAAAGATCCCCTAAAGAGCCATGAGCATTATTTTTAGCAAACAGATGGTTAAAGTAGTGTGGTGCAACATAATGAAATTTAAATTATATGGTATCCAGTGTACTGCCTAACGGTTCATGGGCACAATCATGTGTCAGTAGCAAATGTAACAAGACATGATGATGTCAAATGACAACACGGGCAATATGAACTTACATAATGATGTCATAATAGTTGACACAAGCACACATGTTGCATCATTTTCAGGAAGACATAATTGCACTCATGTTATCATTGTCCATCTTTGGTCTGCCTCAACTACAGTATGTGCCTCCATTTGCCTTAGCCCAAGAATGTATCTAAATCAAGTGCTGGTTTTAATTACCGCAATGCTTCAGAAAAATATATTTTTCTTCTATAGGAAATAAACAGTCCAAATTATATCAATTGGCCATATAATAATTCAAGACAAAAAACACCAAGGGCCTAAAAACCAGTAACCAAGTACCAGTTGGATTTCACAAAAAGTGAAGACGATTTCCAGGTAATCTTTTTGAATAAAACAGAGAGGAAAGCTTTAATGTATTCCCCATCAATCAAGCACATCCCAGCCTTTTGACTTAAAGGAAGGAGAAAGAACTACGAAAATCTCATCACTGGATTCAGTTTCAGCATCCAACAGCTAAAAATAGGCCTTGCTTTCTTATGGAAAGGTATACAAAGTTGAAGAGCAAAAACAGGCAACTTAAGATGAACTTCTCCAAGTTGTCTGAATTTGGTGCCAAACGTACAGGGCAGCCTGATAGTTAAGAGGCCTCTTGTGCCATTTTTAGAACTTGAAAGGGGCTGATGACCAAACACCCCATGCTGGGAAGCAACCATGGAAAAATAACCTGATCTGTAATGAACAAGCAGTCTAATAATTTTAACTATTCTTTGAGGTTTCTCTTATGTTATTTGCATAATGACTCTAGCAGACTCCTTCATCAGAATTCTCATTGCAATATGTAACAATGAATAGCCTGTGCAGTTATATGAAAACAGCGCACTGTGACCTGAAGTCCTATCTGATACAGATTTGTGGGAAATTCAGAATATGGGACATCTCCATATATGGACCTTTCTGCCAACTGCTCCAAAACAAGGACATTTTTGTTTTTTTGATAGCTCCACTTTTCTAAGAGGAAAATTGCTTTATCCCTAAAAACTGGAATACATTTTATCTAATGCTGATGTACAATCTTCTGCTTTAGTTGTTCAACTTTTGTTAATATGTCTTCTTTGATTCTTGCTTCTTCTTGCTTAGCATATCTTGAAGGAACTGCAGTGACAAAAGAGGAAAATAGAATGCTATCAAGATATACTTATGTTAATGTGGAATTATTCTACTAGGCCTTTCTCCAGGACACAAATTTGCAATATCTGGATATGCTACTTGATTAAACACTGACATGATCTGGGGCAGGCAAATTGTCTAAGTTAAATTTCATCTTCTACCTCTATGACAGATGCTCCATACCGGTGGTTAGTATTCTTCTGGTATTCTCACAACCCACATATAAGAAGTACTAAAGCCGTGATGGTGAACCTATGGTCAACCTAGATTGTGTTCCACAGGGAGCCATTATGTCAGAGAAGGCATATTTCCTGAATAGTGTTAGATAGCATTTTTCAATCAAAGGGATATCAGCCAGGCAGAAATTGTGAGAGATAGGTTGTTCCACAAAAACCTGGCTTCATGCCATGTTGAAGATAATGTTTTTCTTTTAGGAAACTTTTTTTTTAAAAACTTGGTAAAAAGAATTTGTGTGAATAGATTACTCTGTGACTTTCATGAGGTACATTAGAAACATTTTTGGTTACTTAACTTAATATGATTTTGCTATGCCATCAGCATGCTTGCAGATTATAATTTTCCATTGTATTTGTATGCCAAAACACAATTTAAATTCCTTCATATTTTGTCTAGGGGGGACAAAAGAGGAATAAAGCATGCCAATGGCTCACAGTCATTCTTCAACTATTGTTAGTTGTGGTAAAAAAAAGAGGGAAAGGAAACTGTTATTATTGTAGAAAAAAGCTTCTTGCTCAAGTTTTCCAAAATATGTTGGTCCATTTTTATTTGCCATGGCTCTAGTATCACAGGACATGATTCTTCTTTTCTGTCATTTGATATTCAAATTTTTGGGAATCTTGTAAAATTTAATTAGGATTGGGGGAAAGTGATCCAACAGAAATGAGAGCTATATGTAAACAAAGAAATACCGGTAGTTTCCAGATAAATAGGATCTTCAAAATACTGACGGGAAGGTTTATGTGAGTGCAGATGAGCATTCCTGAAAGCAGGAATTTGACCTGAGCAAATATTAGCGAAGCAGGTTTGATGTTGGTAACAGAAAGATTTATTTAAAGAAATTAAAATAGGAACAGAGATAGGCAAGTATGTAGGTAACCGAATGGCAGGGAATAAGACCTCCATCCATTCCCACTCAGGAGCAAAGCCAAAAAAGCCAAAAAATAGAGTAACCTGAGATTAGCAGGACACAGGGAGGAGGTGGTGTAAATCCTTACGTAACATTGTCTCTTTCTACTGCACTACCTATTCTGATCTTGTCAAAATATAAATCTGAAATCTTATTATTTAGATAGCATTAACTCACATAATACTATGGGATTTCCTTATAGCCCAAAATAAGGTTATTATGTATAGCAAGTTCAATGTGAAGGTTCACAATTTATGGGCATATTGGAATGCATATGAAAGTCTGGTCACTTAACCAATTTCATTGTATACATGATGTACAATGACAATAAAAGCTATACTTTACTATAGAACAGAAAGAAGAAATAAGATTTCTGGCAAAATAAGAACAACAATCTTATCCATTTTCAGCAATGGAGTCACTTAATGAGTGTGGCATTTATTTAACAACTGCAACATTTGCTTTACAATCAACACATTCACTTGATGAACACTACAAAAAAGTAACATTGGGTGCAGTCTTATGGTGACCCACTTAATGACTCACATGAGTTATAATTATAATTCCAGACCCAATTATGGTTACAAGTCGAGGAGTACCTGTATTTTCAGTCTTTCACTTAGTAAGAGAAAACATTTTTTTCCTGTCAAAAGGTATTGCCAATTGTGGTTGATTCCATGAGTTAATCCAAGATTTTTCTCCTTGAATGTAACATTTAGAATGACTAGGATATGAATAATGCACTTTCCTACAGAACTTGAAAACCTACTTAGAAAGGCTGCTGGCTCTTATGCAACAAACCATTGCTAGCTTGTTTTATTTTCCCCTATTCAGATTTAGAAAGCTGCCTGCTCAGTAAAATAATGAGGTCTTCATCATTGTTACATTTCACCCATATCAGATTTGCAAGAAAATTTTCCCTTTCCATCTAAACACATCAGAGACAGATGTGCTTCAAGATACAAAGAATTAAAACTCCACAAAAAATAGCCATTGTAATTTTTTCCAGATGTTACAATTGTTGAATAAAACCTTTTTTTTCTCATTTTGGAACAATAAATAACTCAGCAGTTTAGTTTTGTAAACTTATCTATCCTATGCAACATTTCTGTGATTTGGAACAGGTTGAAGAGAGAAAAGAACTTAGCAACCTGAATGCCATTTCTTACATGTTACTTCATTTAATCTGTGATTGTTTGATGTACTTGTTCTCCTGGAGCTTTCCCACTATATAATATGAAACACATAGGAAAAAATTAACTCCCTGGGAGTGGCTAAGCCTTGTAAGAAGTGAAGGGTCCTTGGTATTCTCTGAGGCTGATTGTTTTCTTGCAGATATTTCATTACCCAAACTATGTAACATCATCAGTGCTTGTAAAAAGTTCTAAAAGCAGGCGGAAATGATGGTAGCTTAGAGCTATTTCCAAAATATGCTGGTCCATTTCTGTTTTCAAAGTCTCTGATATCAGAGGAGATTCTTCTTCTTTTGTGTCATTTAATTTTTCGTTTTATTCTCTTTTGGCCACGTGTGATTGGCCACACAAGGAATTTGTCGCCAGTGCTTAAGCTCTCAGTCTACATACAAGCAACAAAGTGATATCCTTTGTCCCCTGGAGATGTATGTGATTACATAAAATGGCTTAGAGGGCAGAGAGGTATTCAGCAGGTTCTGACCAGTTCTGGAGAACCAGTAGCAGAAATTTTGAGTAGTTCAAAGAATCGGTAAATACTGATAGACTGGCCACGCCACCATCTATTCTCTGCCTCCTGAGTCTCAGCTGATCGGGAAGAAATGGGGATTTTGTAGTAACCTTCCCCTGGAGTGGGGTGGGAATGGAGATTTTGCAGTATCCTTCCCCTGCTACGTCCACCAAGCCATACCATGCCCACCAAGCCACGCCCACAGAACCGGTAGTAAAAAATTTATTGGGTTTGGTGAGATTCCCACCGAAATTCCTCTATAGCTGAAATCTAGAGAGGCCAAGGTTTGAGTAGGAAAATATCTGGCTCTCTGTTAGTGTATGTGTTTAAAGCCAAGGATATAAAGAGTTTATATCAGAAAGTACATGCAGTAAATATGTACAGCACCCTCTTTCCTTGCAGTGTAAAAGAACATTATGTGAAGTGCAGATAAATGTGAATGATAAAATTCATAAACCGGCACTGATTTCTAGGTGTCCTGAATCCCTGGATAAATAAGAACAAGTTGTGCTGAAGGTATTATAAAGAACCTCTTCATAATCTCCTCATATATGACCAGACGTATTTAGGGTATTATTGGAAGAATAATATTGTTTTAGATAAATCACTCCCATTCTTTGCTCATGTGAACAGGAAAAGCCTTCGTATATCATTATATTTCAGGTACAATAAGCAATATAGTATAAATTCATAAGTAATGTATTAGAAGTCTTTGTTCATGTTTTAGATGGCTCATATTGCCTGCACATCTTTTCATTCCCCAAAGAGTTGTTAGTGAGACTATATGGAGACATGTTTAGTGCTTCTTTTAGTCTCTAAGTTGTAAGAGCTACCTGATAACTTCTTTGAGCAGAAATGCCCATTTCTTAGGAAAGAATTAAGGTAAGAATTCAGAGAAAAGAAGCACAAAGACTTGTGGTTTTAGAAGGTAATCATTACACAACAACCTAAATGACCTTTGAACAATAACTTCATTGCATGACTTTATCCCAGCTATAATGTCAACTGCCACCAGGAAAATGTTGAAAAAGTGCTGGAGAATATTAATAGTTACTTCCTCCTGTACTGTTAGATGAACAGTTGGGAAAAAAGATATAGATATTTGTATTTTGACAGGCACTGTACATGATAACTGCAGCGAAATTATTTTAATGCACAGACATGGAAACATTTGGCAACACCTGCAATCGAAAAATATTTGCTGAAGATGAGAGAACCTGCTGAGTTGGCCAAACTGACCTGTTTGATCAGAGAAAAGACAATATATAGTTTTTATTGCTGACGGGAAACTCATTATGGACTCTTTGTGTACAATATTAAAAAATAAACTTATGGTCTATGGTTAAGATCAGGGGTGTCAAATTCAAGGCCCAGGGGCCGTATCCAGCCTGCATGGTACTTAGATATGGCCTGCAGGACCACTCTGGAAACAGTGAAGGACTGGCACACGGTCCTCCCAAGCTCCATTTTTGCTGGCAGAGGGTTCCAGGAGGCCGTCACAGCCAAAAACAGCTCGGGAGCCCATTTGCTCTGGCAGAGCACTCAGGCCCCCACAGGCGCCCCTGACACAAGTGACATGAAGCTGGCCACACTCCCCCTGCCCCCCCCAGGTCAAACACAATTTTGATGCGGCCCTCAATGAAATCGAGTTTGACATCCCTGGTTTAAATGATTAGCTAGAATAGATTAGAAGAGAGGCAGGGTGTAACTTTAGAGAAAGGTAAATCCATAATTGTACTTTTAAATGGAGTAAAAGAAGTTCAAAAGTCACTTTATGTTTTTCTTTCATTTCTATTTTCTTGTAAGTTTAATTTTCATTTTTTTTTTGTGCAATTTAGCTTTCTATTTTATTTATTTCTTTTTCTCTTCTTCCTATATTGTAGCAAATTTTACTCATTTTTTAATAAAATTATATTTATTTATCATTAAAAAGAGAGAATGCTAATAGTTACTATGATTACAGTAAAGCAAAGCATTACGCATGGAGCTTGTTTATAACCCATTTTATATATTTTATGTCTGTATTTAATACTCTGGAAGGAGAAATATTGGCAATGATTAAAATTTACAAGATCTTTGAAAAAGTTGCTTTTATCTTTTTAGGTCTCTGGACATTTTTTTCAAGGAATAATATAATTATATCTATTAACAACAAACATTCTGAAACTTTAATCTGCAAGCCAAATGGTAATTTGTCTCTGCTATCTTTTTGTTCTTAAATATTTTTATTTATTTGTTTGTTTGTTTGTTTGTTTATTTATTTATTTATTTTTCAAGCATGTATAAGATAACAGATCTAAGTATAAACATGATCATGAATACGTTGGATATATAATGGATACGAATAAGTGGGGACAGTAAGACAGGGATGGTAGGCATGTTGTGTGCTTATACACGTGCCCTACAGACCTCTTAGGAATGGGGTGAGGTCAACAGTAGACAGTCTAAGGTTAAAGATATGGGGGTTTGGGGATGAAACCACAGTCAGGTAGTGCATTCCAGGCATTGACCAAGCTGTTGCTGAAGTCATATTTTCTGCAATCCAGTTTGGAGAGGTTTACCTTAAGTTTGTATGTGTTGTGTGCTCATGTATTATTGCAGTTGAAGCTGAAGTAGTCATTGACAGGTAGGACATTGTAGCAGATAATTTTGTGTACTACGCTTAGGTCAGACCGAAGGCGACGTAGTTCTAACTTGTCTAAGCCCAACATTTCAAGCCTGGTGGTATAAGGTATTCTGTTGTGAACAGAGGAGTGGAGGATTCTTCTCGTGAAATATTTCTGGACTCTCTCAATTGTATTAATATCTGATATACAGTACGGGTTCCAGACAGTTGAGCTGTATTCTAGAATTGGCCTAGTAAAGGATTTGTATGCCTTAGTAAGAAGTCCAATATTACCAGAGAAGAAGCTATGCAAGATTAGGTTAACCACTCTTAATGCCTTTTTGGCAATGCTGTTACAGTGAGCTCTGGCACTTAGGTCATTTGACAAGGTCTTTGACAGAGTGAGGGTCAATTATGAATATAGCTATGCAGTTTTTCTGTAATACTACAGTATCACGAAGCTATTTCTCATGCCGACCAGCAGAACCTAGAACACTTATCTCACGATATACATAGCAGACCTTTCCAATCTATATCCTAAAACATAGAGCATAGAATCATAGGGCTGGATAGGGCTATGGATAGGACATATTATTATTATTCCTACTTCTACTGAAAAAGTAAATTTGATTCTTTTAAAACTAGAAGACACACACTAGAAGTTGTGAATTTTCTAGGAAAATCAAAAGACTAAGATAGTTCCTCCTAGTCACTGATTACGGTACATTCTGGGATTTCCAAAAGCCTGGGAACTCTAGATGACTAAAGCAGAAGAATCAATAGAATCAAGATTCTTTTTTTTTTTAAAGAAATAAGCAACAAATGCAAAATAGGAGCTGCAGAATGCCATCCTATAATCTGTATTTCTTGGCATTTCCAAATATTAACCGGTTCTGATCTGTTTAGCATTTTCCAAAAGCAATCAGAATCAATTCTGCTCCTAATTCTTCTAAGTTAGTAGGTTTTTCAGTACATTGGTGGTAGTTCTGGAATTGGGTTCCTTTGGAAGTCACTGAAACAAGTATGCAATTATCAGTTTCTTACTGCCCATTTTTACCTGAATGCACAAACTTTTTACTAAGTTAGCCTGGTAGGCTTTGAAAGAAACGAGGAGCATGTTGCAGGGAGAACATCATTTATAATAATAAATGGAATTGTGAAACTAGTGAGATATTTTTGTAAGTCATGTACTGGAAGCAAAGCAACAGCTCTTTATATAGTATTCAGAGACAAGAGGAGAAGGCGAGAGGGTGATAATATTTATTGCTACTCAAAGATAAATTGAAGTACGCAATTCAGGAATTTCCTAATGCAGTGGTAGATCAGATTAGTATTCCTTGTTGCCTGGTGCTTCCTTTCCCCTATGTAACCACTTCCTGAGAAGTTTAGTCCCTATTTTGAGACAAAAATGTATCCATGAGAAATAATGGTGGGGCTTCAATAATTCAGTAAGCATGATCTATGGAAGGCCTTGCCTGACAAATTCCAATTATGTTAAATCAATGGATCTTATTGACCACAGACTATCTCCTAGTTACCTAAGGAAAGTGAAATTTAATCTATGAAACATGGTTAGTGGTAGCCAGATTGCTGAAACGTAGAGCTCTGGAAATATATGTACATTGCCTTGCAGTATTCTTGGAGTGGATTGTCATTATGCTCAGATCTGTTTGCACATCAGTAAATGCAACAATTGCAAATGCAAGTCATCTCTAACTGTTTAAAGGCAACTAGCAAAATTATTTCCTCATCTGGAGTGTCTGAGATTGAAATTGCTCACAGCATTGGGATGTATTATTATTATTTGCCCCCTATCTGCGTCTCTTGCACAGTGGTGATTAGGTTCAAATATTGCATTAAGCGTTGGAATGTTAACTCAAACATGTTGACCTGATTCTCATGCAGGATTTGTCTGTTTGTGAGAAAAGCCGCTTTGAGTCAGTGTTGACTCCTGGTAACTGCTCAGATTCATTCCTGCAGTTTTCATGGCAAGATTTTTGGAAGTGTTTTGTCCCTTAGGGCAGAGGGAGAAGAACTGGCCCAGGGTCACCCAGCTGAATTCATGTCTAAAGTGGGATTAAAACTAGAGCCTCCCATGTTCTAGCCTGGTAATCCTACATCAAACTTGGTCTCTCACAGTACTAAACCATACAATCCAATTAAACAACAATAACGGATGGATTTATACAAAATGGAATGCCAAAACCAAATCACCTCTATCATGAGGTACACATGAACAGCAAAGGAACTTCATATGGATGTATCGCAGAATAATAATATTTGAACATAGAGTATATGCTTACAGAAATATGAAGAATTGCACAAAAGAGGAACAGAATGGAATGATGGATACTTGCTCATCTATAAAATGAATTTGCCATATTCTTCCAGAATTAGCTTCAGTGTCTAAAATTATGTCTGAACCTCTGATTGTTAAAAACAATCTTTATTGTCATAAAGAAATAATTCCATCACAGACAAACACCATATTCCCAACTAAGCTATAATGGCCATCCTTGTGCCAATATAATGTAAAGACTGGTCCATTCTTGCAAAACATCTTCTTTTATCTGGTATTGAATGAAATTGCCTAGTTCTATTTGTCCTTTGAATCCAGGTCCCCAAAGTGCACCTGAACAGGGAAATGTTGAAAAGAGGCCACATTGTTTATTGGAGGAACAAAAATCCCAAATCTGCTATTTGTGGAGGCAAATCATAATTACCTTTGTCGTCCATCTTGTTGGGCATTTAACAAATTCTGGCCCTGTGTGCTCCAATTTGGATTCCTGTTGGTACAACACAAGAATTGGAGAAGTGGTTCTTTTTACCTAATACAGTTAGATAATTTTATATTTTGTCAGCTTCTTCTCATATGACTTAAGCATCAAACTTGCATGTCTGGGAATAAATTTAATGCTTGGCCACCCACATGTTCCTCTTAAATTGTCAGCTAATCTATCATTATATCAGACCTTGCATTTGGGATTTCCCACTGAATTGCCATGCACTTGGTGTGTCTTTCAGACTGAATTGCCTGCAGCATGCTTGCTTATATACACTTTAAGAGTCTGACAGGGACTGGGGGTGGGGCTGTGAGAGTAGGGTTGTTAGGTGTACAAAAATAGGCAACTTTAAATGAATGAATCCTCCTGGTGGATGTCTGGTCTACAGGAGAAGCATGTTTCTGTGGAGATGTGTTCCTCTATAATGTTCACCTTCTGATAAAGACAGATTACAGACATGATAAAGGCAAAATGCACTTATTAAATCAAATGCAAAGACAATCCTAAAAAATCAGTATGGTGGATTTATGGCAGCATAGATTCTGGTCCATCAGAGACTTATTTAAATAATTTCCTTCAGGAATTCTTTTTCAGAATTAATATTGCCTATCCCGCAACATTTCTCTACTCCAAGTATGATACAGGATGGATATTAAAATATGTCCTATTCTTACCATCATATATAATATGTATATAATGTATAATATTATAACATACTAGCTAATTTTTCTGTGTGTTGCATTTGAAAACTGCTTACCTGACTTGTGCAGTTCATTTCTCATCTCTTGTTTTAATAAGTGTTCCATCTTAGCCTTTTTCAAGCCTAAACATTGCAAGAAACCCTAATCCTAACTCTAACTTTGTGAAAAACTTTGTGGCCAGCCATTTCACCAGTAGGACTTAGATATCACATAATAGAGTCACTAGATGGGTGGCAAATAAATTGGATGAATCAATAAACCACAACTTGTTTAACCACAGATTATTGACTAAGCCATAATTCGTGGTTTACCCATAATACTAAATGTAAACTATGATTTACAAGCCATAGTTGCTGTCTTCATGTGTAAAATAAACTAAAATTAAATAAACATTACAGATGGACCCGAACCATATCTGACCTGCAAAAATCTAGATAACCATAGAGTGCAGAAAAGAACCACGTTTTTTAAAAGCTTAAATTTCGTCATTCTTTTCATTTCTGTTCATATTGTGGGTATGTATTAACTCTCCTACCAAGACCTCTCATTCCTTTTATAAATTTCAATATTAAAAAGCATTTCTGTTCAAGCATATATTCAATCCCATCTGTCTTTTTTTTTTTAATTAAGCCACTCCCCACTTTTGTACAAATCAGGAAAAATAATAACAAAATTAATTTCAATGGTGAAAAAGGTTAGGTTCCACATTTAGGCAAAAAAACTAAAATGCACAGGTATAGTATATGTGGTACTCTGCTCAATAGTAATAACTTTGAGAGGGATCTTGGAGTCCTAGTGGACAACCATTTAAATATGAGCCAGCAGTGTGCAGCAGCTGCCAAAA
>JANHFT010001631.1:96397-116759 GCA_032467955.1 Pseudoxenodon macrops
ACAGGGAGGGAGGAAGGAAGGGGAATACAGGGAGGGAGGGAGGGAGGAAGGAAGGAAGGAAAGAAGGAAGGACTGTGGAACAAATTTGCATTGCACGTTGTCACACCAGCCTCACTAGAGGGCATTTTCTGCATTAAATCAAAAGCACAATTTCTGCATCCATCAATTGCTTAACAAGCATTAAAAAAAATAGTGCTTGAAGGTTGGGGGGTGGGGTAAGGGAAGGTATTTTTAGAGTCCAGATCTCTATATTTGCTCCCTCCCAAATGCTCAGAACAGAGGCAGCCACGTGGTGCTATTTATGGAAGGAAGGAGAGTAGCTGTTTTCAGGCTGCATCATAACTGGGGAGAGACTGAAATCTTTGCAGACTTGACAATGAGCATTCAAAGCTCAGCCTTGAATATGAATTAGAGGCTTCGGCAAAGATGTGGTTTCAGCTTAGGTAGCCTGAGATATATTTTTAAAAAGCAGGAACACATGCCACCCCACCCCAGTGATTATAAAATGGTTGTGACCTATCTACTGGGCATCTTTGTTACCTACGAATTTGCCTTTTGAGAAAGAATTCATAGGACCTTCCGATTCTATTTCCAAGAGATGTTTCAGAATGAAGATGTTGCATTGATGAACAACTTTTCACAGCTGCCTCCTTGTTTTCCAAGATCATGTGGCAGCTGCAAAGGGCAAGAACGTAGTCCTAGGAAAAGATGTAGCTGCTTTAAAGAGTTGCAGATGCAACAACTTTTGCTCTGGCATTAATTAAACCACCTTTTTGGATATTGCTTGCTATTTATATTTCTTTGTTAGATGTATATTCTTGCACTTTGTTGAAGAACTTAAGGCAATGAAATAGCCTTTTTTATTTATTTAAGAAAAGCCTGATAGGTTTTGCTCAGGGAGCAAAGGGAGCTTCCGTGACTGAGGGTGGATGTCAACTAGGATCTCCCAGTTGCTCTTGAATGCGATAGCTGCACAGACCTAATAATTAATTTCTAATTTAGCCGGAATTGCTGGTTACAAACAGGAGGAGGAGGGAGTGGGGGAATAGCGTAGGAATGGAAATCACTACCTCAGCTGTTATGGAAAAATTGTCAAGGAAGCAGTCTTAACTTTGCATAATAGGAATATTCATGAGCATCTTGAAATAACTACTAATCATAGATGTGTATGAGCTGGTTGAAAATGTTGAGGAAACTATAATATGTACCCCCTTTTAGGACTTCCAAGGTCCAACTCACAAAC
The DNA here is from genome assembly GCA_032467955.1 of Pseudoxenodon macrops. NCBI lineage: Eukaryota > Metazoa > Chordata > Lepidosauria > Squamata > Pseudoxenodontidae > Pseudoxenodon > Pseudoxenodon macrops. The sequence continues at coordinate 97,641 of JANHFT010001631.1, forward strand.
ACAAAAAGTGGCTGTTGCCCCAAAGTCCTCCCCCAAATTGCTAGCAAATTGTAATTTTTATGAGGTGGAATAGATGATTAACAACAGTCTAAATCAAAACTAACCAATGAGAAGGAGGAGCATGGTCAAAGACAATCTAAACGAAATCTAATCTACACTAATCTCATTCGCATCCTGAACCCATCCATTCCACCCTGTATTGTTTGATTATCTGCTGTGGTGCAGTGGTTAGAATGCAGTATTGCAGGCTAACTCTGCATTCCCACTGTCAGGAGTTTGATCCTGACTGGTTCAAGGTTGACTCAGTCTTCCATCCTTCCCAGGATGGTAAAATGAAATTGTTGGGGGCAATATGTAAACCACTTAGAGAAGGTTGTAAAGCACTGTGAAGCAGTATATAAGTGCTATTGTTATTGCTATATAAAAATTGTTGATGCATATGAATCTCATCTCTCCACTGGGAAGCTCTTCCTCCAGATACAGTTTGTATTGAGAGCTATTACAGAAGCAATTGCCTTTAAATCCAACAGGACAATATACAGGATTATTAAATCCAAGATTAGATTATTTTTTAAAAAAGTTTTTTTTAGTATATTAACAGCCATTTAATGAGCAGGAAATCTTGTAGTTGGTCTTATATTATAATCTTGTGGAGTATATTGGAAAAAGTTGAATGTGATGAATAATATATTCATTTATTTTACATTTTTCCATTAACCTTGGAAAGAACTCCAATTTCATAACAGATTTCACAGACATTTTTTGGGGGGAAATCCTCTGAGGTTAAGAGGGAAACACCCTCCTTTTTAAAATGTCTCTTCAGAATGGATAATTGTTCAAATGAAATGTCTGGTCTTTAACAGAGATCATAAGAAATCATTGAATTCCTTTCACTTTCCCCTTGAAGTGTGTGATTTTAGTGGATTTTAATGCCTTTTGAAAGTTAGACTGATAGATGCCCAGTGGTGGATAGGCTGAATTTCTGAGGAATGTTGGTTCAGCCTTTTGAGGGGGGGGGAGGGGAGAGAGAGAATAAGGATTCCAAAGGAGACATATTTTTAACTTCTATAAATCAGGATTGCGGTGATAGGAAGAATCTAAACTGGAAGCTGGAGGGAAAACTCTCTCTCTCCCCCCCCCTCCCTCCGCCGTGAAAATACAGCGCCTTTTTTGTGCGCTGAAGTGCGCCAGCTTTTTCAGACAGGAGGAATGCGGAGTGTCAAGGGGTCAGGATCAATCCGGTGTGACTTGACGAGGCAGGAAGGTGGAGAGGAATGCGAGGAATGTCGCTGTTTGTGTGGGACTCCATTCAGCCGATTGGCGAGTCCCGGACGCCTCAAGAGTATAAAAGCAGCGCCGCTGCCTGCTGGAGACTCAGACTCACTATCGCTCTCCTTCTAAAAAGCAGAGAGAGAAAGGAGAGAAAGCGGCACTTTTTCCCCGCCGAGCCGAACCGAGCCGACCGAAGGAAGATCTGCCCTCGCCGGCCACCGACATTTAAAACCAAAAAGGATCTCACCTGGACAAGGCTCCCAAAGCAGCCGGCAACTTTTGCCCATCTCCCTGCACCGAAAAGTTGCGAGAAAAAGGAAGATGGAAGCCCGCACCCTCGTTTGGGTTTTCCTCGCCGCTCTACTTAGCTGGGTAAGTGTTATTTTCTGAGACTGGTTGTTTGTCTGTCTGTCTCTTTCTCCTATTTCTTTACCCACCGAGACCACCTGCTGGAGCTTTATTTGACACCCCCCTTTCTCTACCTCCCTCTGTCTCCCCAGGAAGCGGCCGGCCAAGAGTGCAGCGCGAAGTGCCAGTGCTCCTCCTCGCCCCCCGAGTGCCCACCCGGGGTAAGCCTGGTCCTGGACGGCTGTGGCTGCTGCCGCGTTTGCGCCAAGCAGCTGGGCGACCTTTGCACCGAGCGGGATCCCTGCGATCCTCACAAAGGGCTCTTCTGCGACTTCGGCTCCCCGGACAACCGCAAGATCGGAGTATGCACCGGTGAGTAGTTGCCTTCTGTTTTGTTCTGCTTGTCTGCGCTCTCTTTTGGAGCAGAGTGGAAAATGCCCACTCTATCTATCTCTATCTGATCAGTTTTAAGATGAGTGGACTTCAACTCCCAGAATTCCCTAGTAGGGAAAGCCTAAAAGCCTAAAAATTTGCTGAAATCGACAAACACTGTTCTGGGGCTATGCAAAGACACGCAATTCTGAGAGTTTTCTTTTCCTTTTACGGTTTAAGTATGTTTCGTTTCAAAACGTGAGTCTGATTGGACAGTTTTCTCCCAAAGGCTTCTAGGAATATTTAGGACTACAATTCCCAGAATTCTAGTTATGATTTTTGAGAATCTGACTTAACAGTAATTCGTACATATTGGGTGACATCCATCAGAACAGGGGTCTCTAACCTTGGCAACTTTAAAACTTGTGGACTTCAGCTCCCAAAATCCCTCAGCCAGCAAGAGGAATTCTGGGAGTTGAAGTCCACAAGTCTTAAAGGGGTATCCCAACCTTAGCAACTTAGAATAGAAGTATTGTATTTTTTTTAAAGTTTGAATAGAACATCTTGCCATAGTTTAGAAGGTTTCATTCAGCAGGGAAAGTTTTACCCAATGGTTACACTTCTAAACTTGCCTGTTATTAAAGGCAAAGGAGCTGAACATAAACAAAATTGTAAATCAGTTCTGTTTAGCCCTTCTTTTGTATAGTTCTAGATTCCTGATATCTCCATTGCTACTAACTTGGCACTGAGCATTTATGAATGAAACCCATTTTCTATCTGCAGCAAAAGATGGTGCTCCATGTATATTTGGAGGCATGGTGTATCGGAGTGGCGAGTCCTTCCAGAGTAGCTGCAAATACCAGTGTACCTGCCTGGATGGAGCTGTAGGCTGCGTGCCTCTCTGCAGCATGGATGTTCGTCTGCCCAGTCCTGACTGCCCATACCCACGCAGAGTGAAGCTGCCAGGAAAATGCTGCGAGGAATGGGTGTGTGACGAGCCCAAGGACAAAGAACGCACTGCAGTTGGACCTGCTCTTGCTGGTGAGCTGACTTTCCTTCATATTTCTTGGGGTTGTTGCTGTATTAGCTTCAACTACATAGACCACTTTGGTCCTTCTGTTGTCATAACCACATTTGCTCACTTTGATTCTTAGTGTCCAATTTAAGCTAACTGTTCCCCTTTGCTTTTCAGCTTACAGACTAGAAGATACCTATGGACATGACCCATCCCTGATGCGTGCAAATTGTTTGGTCCAGACCACTGAATGGAGTGCCTGCTCAAAAACTTGTGGAATGGGAATCTCGACCAGAGTCACCAATGACAATGCCCACTGCAGGCTGGAGAAGCAAAGCAGACTTTGCATGGTGAGACCATGTGAAGCAGATCTTGAGGAGAGCATCAAGGTAAATAATTGCCCATTTCTGCTGGTTGTTTCTGTAAAAATGTTTCATTACTTTATCCTACATTGGAAAATCTTTAATAATAATTTTCAATAAGTTGTTCAACAAGTAGGTCTGCAAAAAAAAAAAGACTTGTTTTTCCTCAGAGTGTTGAATTCCTCTTCTTCCTGCTTATCTGTTCCCTGTATTGTAGCCCATATTGGGGTTGATCTGGAGAATTTCTTCTTATATAGCGCTATGTGTAATTTTCCAAATTATGAAGTTCTCTAAGCCTTGTTAATGCTATAATTCCTATTCTGTATTGGTAATGATGTGAAGTGTAAATGTAAAGAATCAACAAAATTACTTATAGTGCAGCTTTGGATATCTACTGGTCCATTTATAAAATGCAAGATATCTTATTCCCAAGAAAAGTAAAATGAGATTGCAGTCCTAACCCTATTTCTATGGTTGTCTTTAAAAACTACAACATGAAACTGGGTTTCTATGAGTAGTAATAAAACTTACAAGGGATCCAAGCATGAACAATCTTCTAAAAGTCCACTGAGGAAAATTAGACTTTTAAAAAAAAATTTTTTTTTGCTATATATAGAAAGACCAACAGTTTCAATCTCTATATAAACAGTGTATAGTCTGGTTACAGTTCGTTTCAGCAATAATAATAAGAAAATTAGACTTATAAAGGATACGAACAAATTTAAGTATCTTTAGAGTATGGGACAAATATGAGTTTGTCTGACCATAAGACATATATAAGACTGGCAAAAATATATCTATAGATTGGATGCTACATTTAGCCATAGAACCCATTGATACCTACATTAAAGGTAAAAACAGTGGTTTCCCCTGTCCAGTTGTGTCCAACTCTAGTAGATTTCAAGTATGGCTGGATCAGGAGCAGACAACTAATGCCTTTCAAGAATTTCAGGCTGTGTTTTCCATAATTTTGTTGGTCATTATCCCATGCTTATTGGAATTGATGAAGTCCAAAACATCTGGAGGTCTCCTGGTTGATCTCTAGTGCAGGATTTACCCTAAAAAGTTAAGAAATTAAGAAAAATGTAAATGTTGGAAATATCGCAAATGCTGGTGACCTGAATGGAAGCATTATTTATCTGATGTATCAATATAAGATCTCTTTTTTTTCAACAGAAAGGTAAAAAATGCATCCGCACACCGAAGATCTCTAAGCCTATCCAATTTGAGCTGTCTGGCTGTACCAGTGTAAAGACCTACCGAGCCAAATTTTGTGGCGTCTGCACCGATGGGCGTTGTTGCACCCCCCACAGAACAGCCACTCTCCCTGTGGAATTCAAATGCCCTGATGGTGAAGTCATCAAGAAGAGCATGATGTTCATCAAGACTTGTGCCTGCCACTATAACTGTCCTGGAGACAATGATATCTTTGAATCAGTCTACTACCGGAAGATGTATGGAGACATGGCATAAAGCCCCATGGGAGATTTTTTTGAACTGGACCCTCAACTTGAACTGATAATGACATCTCATTTTGTTAAACATGATGCTATAGCACAAGTGATTTAAATGTCTGATTTTTATTTTATTTTTAATGACAAAATTGTTCCACCTTGGCCTTAAGGTCAAATTATCTACTGACCCCAAACGTTGGTTTGAAGGAAGAATCATAATAATATGAATATAATGATAATGATAATGATGATGAAGAATAGTGAGAGGTGACACTTAATTCGTGTCTCAGAGTATATTTGGGGAGAGGGATGAATAGAGATTAATTAAGGGACATAGGCAGTTTTGAGAAACATTTTCAAAATGTGATGGCATGTGTCCTAGTTAATTGTGCAATCAAAAAAAAAAAAAGACCCCTTAGCAAAGTTATTGGCACTGGTTTTTGTGACAGTAACAGCTGGACTGGACATTTTTATCCAGCAGGTGCTAAGTGATTATGTTATTTGAAAATGGCAATAATTCTGCCTTTGAAACTCTGATTCAGAGGATTTGTTCAAAAAGAATCAGAATTTGACTGGACAGCTTGTGGCAATCGTTTACTTGTCACTGGCAACATTTATTTTTTTTAAACGATAGTGTAATAGTGTAAATACTGTATATGTTTATATGTGTGTGTGTTTATGTGTGTTTGTATGTATGTGTATATATATATTGTACAGTTATCTAACTTAATTTAAAGTTGTGTTGCCTTTTCTGTTAATGCTTTGATACATCAGTGTTAGCCTCTCTCTTTTTTTATGATTCAAAGCTTGTCTGATCCACTGCATTCATTCAGCTCATAAAATAGAGTCTGTAATGGTAGTTTTGTTAAACTAGTAGGGAGAAAAAAAATTAACTGACCTGGTGCTTTGATGAAGAAGATAACACCAGTGTCCTATCCAACCATTTCACCAAACTAATGACAAAGGGAGGAAAGTACATTTCTCTCTGTCTGAATTAGTGTTCCCTGAAACAAAATGACTGCTCCCAAATCTTTCCACCTGGGAAAACAGTTTGTTGCTTATTGAGAAGTGTGACCAAAAGTTACATGTTTGCACCTTTTTAGAAGAAAAATAAATAAAGTATTTTATTTTTTTATATAAACTGGATTGTACCGACTTTGATTTTGTTGAGTCTAACAGTTTTGGGATATGGTGTATGTTTACACATCACGTCTTCTCGGTTGGTGCTCCAACTGAGATATTTCTGTGTGCTGGAATGACTGAGTCATCTGAGCAGGAGAATGTTTTGATAGGATGACTCCCTGTACAAGCTCGCAGTCAGAACACGGCATGGTCCGATACTAAAAATAAGCATCACCTCGCCAACAGGGCTGTGAAAAGGATGAGGAAACTAGCCTCACAGATGTTTTTTTTCCCCCAATACAACACTCAGCATATTATGCAATTCATCAGTTGCAGGAGTTGTAATTCACAACTTGTAGGTCTAATTGAAGTGAAAGTTAAGCTGCTTTACTGTCGGTCAAAATCATTCTGAAACTTGTCTGGGTGGCAAAATTCCTGCACTCCATCTCCATAAAATATTTCTTAAATCTCCATGAATGAAATCAACTTCTTGCCTAGTGATGAATGTAAAGAGTTTGTGCTCTAGAATACAAACACAGATGCACAGTAGAAGAATTTCAACTTCCTCTATTTTCTGAGAGTAGAAAACAATACCAATAAACTAGTTATCACCTTCATCTAGGATTCTTTCCAGATGTTACTTTAATTGAAGCCAATTTAAAATGGCAATTGTCACTTCACCCAAGTGTAACCTTTTTGCATTTAGTAGAGCCTATTTCTAAATAACCATGTATAAACTCTACTGCTTCTCACATTTACTTTGCTAGAAGTAATATTGGCATAGTCAAGGTTGATTAAATTTCAATTCTTTGCAGACAGATTTTGTGCAGTATTTCCCTCTGGCTCTAAGTGAACATGTTAACAGAAAGAGATGGCTTTTTTTTTTTTGCCTTACAATGGACTAAACTTTATAACTTTCAGTTTGCAGTGCCTTGTATCCTAGCTGATGGAATTCATGAGCATCTAGGAGTCTTAGAAGTATTAGAAGAATCAACATTGGCTTGTAAAGAAAGTCAGGTAGATCAAACTCTCAATCCCATATGGCACCAGAACCACATAGTCTTTAAAGAAAATGTACCCTATGGCTCTCTTTGCTACAGCAATGCTCATGTATTTTCTACATCATTCCACAAATAGATGCCACAACATAATAAATATACTCTGTTCCTTCATTCTACTCATGTCAGGCTATGGAGCATCACTTTCCTGGAGAAAACTGATATATTTAGTCCACCAGAATTTTCAGCTGAGTTGTGTTCAATTGTCTGTTCCTTGATAATTAAGTTTTCTTTGAAAAGCAACATTCAGGGACAATTCATAGATCACTGACTGTGGTGAAATCACATTGCTATATTAATGTGGTCCCAAGAAGTAGACCTATTATAAGGAGCTGCAGCTCATTAAAACTGCTGAAGGAATTCTTTAAGAGGCCATAACTGTATCTTTCAGACAGCCGCTAGTGGATGAAATTGAAAATAGGAAGATGTGGTCTGTAAATTGCTAAATTTTCAGACCTTCAGTGCATTATTTATCCAAAGTCTGATTTGTACGTCATTGTGGTTGAAGTAAATGACATGGGTCATATTTACATGGGAAATGCCTGCAATTTTTAAGGAAGGAAATGTCTCATTTAGCCCCAGTAAAAAATAAAGAGTACATTGTCATCACCTGTTGACTACAGAGTAGGCATTGACCCTATAATTTTTCCAGTCTGGAATGAAAATAGTTGGAAAAGGTTCATGGAAGATGGTGGGGAGAGAGCATGTGCTATCAAAGAATGAATCCAATGCGCACGAAACAAATGCCATAAAGCTGTGCTCTCTGCTTCTTTTCATAAAGTTCCAAGGTTTTACTGTCCTCTGGAAAACGCTACAAGTGATTTTTTTTTTTAATAAAAAGAATCAACGTACATTGATCAAATTAATACTATTTTAAACATACGCCAGTGCGCCAAAGTAAAATAATATATTGAAGTTTTTGTAGATGTAATTTTGAAAATGATATAATGATTGCAATGATAGTGGAAACAGAAATCTGCTACGCACTTAGGCAACTCACATGAACTTGCAACAATTGCATGATTGTCAGAGGAAAAATCATGGAAATCAAGGCAGTGTTATACTTTACATAGACATGGTTCCATTTGTTAAATCACTGAGAACACCATGTGATTCTGCATACTAATGATATGCAATTTATAAATTGATGCAAAGAAATAAGTAGCTACCACATAGTAGCAGCAGCAACAACACGGGGATGGGTTGTGAATATTTTTGCTGCCAGTTTGCTCAGGGTCGCATTGTGGGTGTGCGCATGAAGCACACACACGCATGCATGCGCAGCAATAAAAAATGAGCTGTGCATGCGCAGAAGCAAAATCCAAGATGGCGGCGCCCACAGAGACACCGATGGAACCAGCTCTGTGACATCATCACGGAGTTACTAGGAACCCACCTCTGCAACAACAACATCCTAGCATTTTTCCTGCAGGTGTAGGGTTCGTTTTTCAGATCAACAAGCGCCATCTTGTATGATCAAAAGTAGCATCCGGATCTAACTGGGCATTTCTCATGTTTGTATTTATTGTATCTTGCCATCTTTGCTTCAACCTTCCACACAGGCGCTTGGAATCAGCTACCACACGTACTCACAGATAAGCCCAACCCATTTTTCAACTTATCTAGAAGTGTATGTGATATATAGATAACACTTCAGTGCAAACTACTGATGAGTAGTATAACTATATACTACTCACCAGTAATTTAATAGAAGGTAACTATTTCCTTGGTTTCCTTTTTATTTTCTCTTCAATGCTGTGTCAGTGAGGGAAGAAAGCTCACCATTTTGTTACCATCGCTCCAACCCAGAGTAGTTTAGAGGTGCTTTTCCAAATGCTATGAGATGTTGGGAACCAGTAGTTGAAACATTCAGTAACTCATTTATTTAGTTGTTCGTATATCAAGTCATTTGTGACCTTGGTTTAGACCAATGATGGTGAACCAAAAGTGGCATGCAGTATCATTTTTGGTCATGCGTCTAGAGGCTGCAAGAGAATGTGGTGTACTCTCATGAAGTCTTCAAACCCTGTGGAAGTTGCACCAGAAGGCCCTGCTCTCACATGGCCTCCGGACTAGAAATGGGTTCCTAATGGTTCGGTCTGGTTCTACCGAACCATTAGTAACTTACCAGCACTGTTCGGTAAGTTGGTTCTTTCAGCGGCGCCATAGGCCATCTTGGATTTTGCTTCTGCGCAAAGCATGCGCAACCGCAGCATTCCCCTGAGCAAACTTGCAGTAAGAAGATTTAGAACGCACCTCTGCTCCGGACCCTCTGAACATCACAGAATAACTTCTTGCATTTTTTTGGGGGGGGAAGTTCCAGAGGCCACAAAAAAGCAGGACCTTTTTATGTGACCTCCAGAGGGTTTGGAGCACGCCGTCTTCTGGAGTGGCTCTGCGACATCCAAAAGCTGAAGGAACTTCTCACATGATTTTCAGAAGCTTTAGAGGCCACATAAGAATGTGGTGTGTATGCACATGGCCTCCGAATCCTTTGGATGTTTCCTCAGCCTTTTTGGAGGCTGCAAGGCAACAGCATCAGGGGTGGGTACTAACTTACCTCACCGTCAGTTCGTTGCCTCCCGCACCGCGCAGGCACGTTGCAAGGGTGCACCTCGTGCGCGCGTGCATGCGCCAAGAAAAAAAGCCCTGGAATTTATTTTTTTTAAAGGTCGAAAACAAGATGGCGACCCATGCACAGTGCTGGAAAGTCGACTTTTGCGCATGCGCAGAAGAAGAAAAAGAAAAAATCAAGAATATTTTTTTTCAAAAAACAATTTTTTTAAAAGATGGCGGCGCCCACGGAGCAGAACTGGCTCTGTGATGTCACCAGCGGCCTACTACCTACTCAGTAGAACTGGTCCGAACCAGTAGGAACCCACCTCTGAACAGCATTCTCCTAAGTTTCCAAGCCTCATACAACCTGGAGAGCTGCCTTAGGGCATTTTTATCAGAGACAAATGTTTACAATTATGTCGGTATGCATGTTTGTATGTCGCTATGTATGTATGCATGCAATGAACGCTGCCATCACTTTCCTTTGACTCTTGCTTCTTCTCATCAAATCAGCCAAGGCAGGATTAATACATTGGTTAAGAAATGTAATTATTTTGCTTTTACGAGAGAGGTAGTTCCTGCTTGTTTCAAAGAATTGAAACAATTCTTTGCCATTCTTTTTACCTGGTTCAAGACATTAGTTTTAAAGCTCTAAGCCTACCGTTCTGGAATGAATCTCTTTAATGATTAAAATGCACAAACAAGATCCTTCTTAGTACAGTGCCATTGTCAAAGGCCCATTTGCCAGGAAAATGTTTTCTTTCTGTGGCTCTTGGATTTCCTTGTTCCTTTTGGATTCATGCTTGATTTCTTTTCTTTTTAACTTTAAAAAAATTACAATATATCTTTTAAAATTTGATTTTTGAACTGTTTTCTATAATGTAATTTTTCAGCAGTTTACTCTTGGTCTAGATGAGGGGTGTCAAACTTATGGGGCCTGCTTTTGGCTGGGAGAGTGCTGCAGGAGGCCATGGAGACTGAAAACAAGGCATGGGGGGCCGCACAAAGCCCCCTCCCACGTGCCCACGGGTGAGCTTCAAAAATTTTAGCAAGGGGTTCTCTACCCAGTTGCTGGTGGGCGTGACCATAGTGGGTATGGCCTAGTCAGTCTCCTGCACCATGGGGGGGAGGTTTTTTCCGTTCCCGGCCTCTGGAGGCTTTCCTCGAGGCTCCAGGAGGGCGAAAATGGCCCTCCCAGATTCTGGAGGCTCTCTGGCCCAAACTTCCAGCAGGTCCATTTTTCACCCTCCCCAAGTCTCCGCATGCGCCCTGCACTTACCTGCATCCAAAACGGGCCACATGGGGATTCCTGGGTGGGGAGGGGCAGGTTGAGAGGGACCAGCCAGGAGTGGGATTTGGGGGTTCTCTGAACTGCACAGAATCTTAGCTAGATGTTGCCCTGAACCCCTGCGAACCCCCAGCAGCCCACCATTGTCTGTGCCCCCTTTTGGCCAGCAAAGTGCTTCAGGAGGCCATCCAGGCCAAAAAAGGGTGCAGCCCATTTTAGCTCACAAGGTGGTGGAGAAGGCGCCCTTCCTGTCTTCCCCCAAATACCACCACCACCGGCCCGCGGAGGAGAACTACAATGTTGATCCGGCTCACAAAGAAATCCAGTTTGACACCCCTGGTCTAGATATAGAAGTATGATAGAGGGAGAGGGAGAGAGAAAAAGATGATAGATGAGCAGCATTTATAGGAAATTGACAGAATGCATGTAATATATCCTTCCAATTTCCTTCTATTTTAGAATTGCTGGTAGAAGACAACCCATGGATATTAGAGCTGAGATACAGTTTGATCCCAGATATTTCTAGTACATGTTCAATCACTATCTCTTACATCACACTTATTATCTACCATTCCCAGGGTATCAGCCAGACAGCTGTCCACAGTCTAAATACACAATTTCAAGACTGGAAATTTGTTTTGCCTTATGTTAGTTTACAAAAAGCTGATGTCAATACAGTTACACTCCAGCTTCCTGGAATAGAAAATCAACAGGCATTTTTTATTCAGTTCAAATAAAGTTGAAAGCATTATAATCTTGTCATTCAAATTTACTGTGACTGTTTAACAGCAAACCTGATATGATGATTCATGTAAGGTACCCATGTTTTCTGGCCAGATATAAAAGGCATCAAAGAAATACTATTGGAGAGATGCTGCTTCCCTATCTCTTGTTGCAGAGTCATCTGCCTAAAACTGTGTCGTGCTAAATCACTTCCTCTGGTTACTTTCAGTTGAGTTACAGTGCAGATGTACAGTACAGAATCTTTAACAGCAAAAGAACACCTACAAAAGAAATGAGGGGAGGGGAGGGGAGAGGAAAAAAGAAAGAGAGAGAGAGAGAGAGAGAGAAAGAAAGGAAGGAAGGAAGGAAGGAAGGAAGGAAGGAAGATGGCTTGAATGCATGCTCTAGACATAGCCAACCCCAGTTAAGTAATCAGCATTCCTGCCTGGCTAAATCTTTCCCTAACACAATGTTATAAATCACTTCAGCTATTAACTATAATTCAGAAGGCATAAAAGGGTGGGAAGGGGCAAGCACATTTTTCTACTCCATCTAATATACAAGCTTTGATTTCATTAGGGAAAGGCTTGGGTGTGGCTTTCTTTAAATTACCCTATGTTTTATGTTCTATATACATGGAAAAAAATTACTAAGAAGGCTGTCCAGCCACTCAGACAAAAAAAAAAGAAAGGATTTGCCAAAGAACAAGAGGAATTTTAGAACAGAAAGAGTTTGTTTAATTTTTTTAGAGCTTCCTCTTTCCATTCTTTTTCTCCTGACACTCTGCATTTCTTCATATGCCCTTAAATGGAAGTTCCCAAAATGCCACCCACAAACAAGAGTGTTCAGCCTGACATGAACCAGGAAATGCCGGGGGTTTCTTTAAGCGATCCTCTTCTGCATTCACCCTGAAACCAAGACAATCCAAGGCATGTTTGTCTGGGGAAAATGCATGTTAAAAAAAGTAGCCTTGCTATTGGAGGAAACATCTTTAGGATTGCCCAACATTGCTTTTAACATGGGCATGCTTTTGCAAAAGTTAATTTCTATCAATATACATGCTAAACAGTAGAGTTTTGTTTTTTCAGTGGAGCTTATTGAACCTGCCACTATTGCTGGGCAAATAGTTTACCCAGTGAACCAGTGCAAAGTAAACAAAGATATCTGAAACAGCTCCAGTTAAAATGTGAAGCAGCCATTTTGGCCTGGATCCCAGCTTCCTTTGCAGAGGTTGGCCTACTGTCGCATGCTCTTTTAACAGATTAACAGAGTTGGAAGGGATCTTGTAGGTCATCTAGTCCAACCCCCCGCTGAAGCAGGAGACCCTACACCATTTCTCAGAAATGGCAGTTTCAATCTCTTCTTGAAAGTCTCAAGTGATGAAGCTCCCACAACCTCTGATGACAATCTGTTCCATTGTTTGATTGTTCTCACTGTCAGAAAGTTCCTCCTTATTTCTAGGTTGAATCTTTCCTTGATCAGTTCCCATCCATTATTCCTTGTCTGGCCCTCAGGTGCTTTGAAAAATAGCTTGACCCCCTCCTCTCTGTGACAGCCTTTCTTTCTTTTTTTTTCAGTTGAAGAAAAGAGGAAGAGTGGAAAGTTGGAAGTGAAGCCTTCAGGGATGATATGGGGAAAGCTCCCATTTTGTCCCACCACCATGTATCTGGGATAAATGAAAAGAAAAGTAAAACATAACATCTGGAGGCGCCTGGAACACCTTCATTTCAGTAGAGTTTAGGCCACCATCTCTTTATCCAAAGCCAGAAGAGAGAATAAAAGACAGCCACCTGTCAGACTTACTAGGCAAAAACCAAAAACAGGTAACATGACCAGATAAATTAAATTCTACTTTATTGTAAAAACTAGAGTAACAGAATCTTGCAACTCTGAAAGTACAATTCTCTTGCCGTCACCTTTACAGCCCAAGAAATTAGAATACGCCTCCGTCTGACCAGTGATGAGTTGCTGCCGGTTCGGACCGGTTCACGCGAACCGGTAGCGGGAATTTTCACCCGCTCATTGAACCGGCAGAGCCCCCTAAACCGGTCCTCCAGCTCAAAATTGGTGCTCCAGCCTCAAAACGGATGAAAAACAGCCGGCATGCGCAAAGCCTTCTGCGCAGGCACAGAGGGTTTTTACCCAGAAATGATGAGGTAAACGTGCACTTCCGACACGACCTGAACAGGTAGGAAAGTTAAGAGGAACTCACCCCTGCGTCTGACCCTCTTGCGTTCTCCACCATGAAGCTGCAGGCTATTCTCTCTCTTATCTAACCATTCCCTAGGCAGCATCTCTTCACCTCATTTCTCAAGGCCTAAAATGAGATTAATTAATATGTCACAGTAAATAGTTGCTTTTTTTTTCTATAAATGACAAGAGGTATTCAAACCTACTTTCCCTCTCTAAACACTAGATGGCAGCAAAGAGAAGCAGATCACCTTATTTTCTACCATCTAGTAGTTGTCCAGAATTGTGGAGGCCTGATCTGTTACTCCTAAATAAATTCTCTCTTCTGAGTTATTATAGCAGGTTCTGATTCAGGGTGATTATTGCAGGGCTCTGATATTAAATTTACACTGGGTCTTTAAATAAACTAGTTATATGGACCAAACCTTTATGTAATGAGTTCTAGAGCAGCTGTCCTGATCCATTTGGAACATATAAATCTCTGTGCTAGGCCTACCAGATCTGGGCTGCAAAAATCTGGGGGAAAATACATCAACATGTACACAGTCTTATATGTTGACTGATGTAATACCAGAGGTGGGTTCCTACCAGTTCGGACCGGTTCTATAGAGTAGGTAGTGAGCCACAGGTGATGTCACAGAGCCGGTTCTGGTCCGTGGATACCACCATCTTTTTTTTGAATTTTTTTTTGAAGAAATTTTTTTTTTGAAATTTTCCTGGGTTTTTTCCTTCTGCGCATGCGCAGAAGCCAAGTTTCTGGCACTGCGTCGCCATCTTGTTTTCGGCTTTTTTTGGGGGGGATTGGAATTTTTTTCTACTGCGCATGCACACGCCCACGTGGCGTAGGAGGCAGCAAACCAGCGGCGAGGTAAGTTAGAACCCACCCCTGTATAATACATAGCTTTTGTCCAGGAACATAAACAGCATATATAGACGTCCCTCTGCTTCAGATTTAGCCCTATCATAATTGTCTGAAACAGGTTAGGACAAGAGGCAACCACAGGCCAACGTTGTCCAGTGAGCTGCAGTAGATTTGAAAGCTGGGAATCTCTAGTCCTGTTTTCTGCCACACATCCCATCTTTTAAGGGTCTTCACTGAGCACCAAGTTCCTTTCCCATCATTTGTCTTCACTGTCAGTAAACCTCAAATGAAAAATATAGCAGCTTTGCATCTTTCTTGGTGAGATGGCAAGAACATGGCAAAAAGCTTTCTTCCAGCTGGAGAACAAAGGATAGGAAAAGCATAGAAGCTCGGACAGAACATCCAGCTGCAAGGCAGAGGTACAAAACAAATGCTGATTGTGAGGATAGGTCAGAAGCCAGAGGCTCCTCTATTCTGTGACATATCACCATTTTTTGCTATCCAGTATTGGGGGTGACACCAGCAGAAGAAGATGATCCATATATGATAGAACTCCTAGGCCAACACCTTAACCATCACAACCAACTACTGTGTAAGTACAGCAAATCCAATTTTATACCCTACATTATAATAGTAAAAGAAAATTCCATGGACATTGGAAGCTGTGTTCTTTTCTAAAACTCAAAACTTTTGGCTGGCTCAGACTTCCTTCATTCTGTCTTTTACATCTGGTTTTAATTGGTAGCTTTCAGGTCTCTAGGAAAAAGTACAAAACAATCTATTAAATCTGCCTGTCTTATATTTGAAGCAGAGAATTGTAGAATCATAAAGCTGAAAATAACTTCAGCAGTCATCTAATCTAACCTTTTCCAAAGCAGATAATTAATAACCCCCAATCGCCGTCTAAAAGCTTATAAAAAAAGACCTTGCCTTGTTCAGAAGGAGATTCCTTCTAGTGCCATATTTTTAGATGGGCGTGGAAACCCCAGGGGAGTGAGGTTAATTTGGATTATTAAGATGACTTTGAAAGTCATTGTTGCATGGCACAGATGCATATGTTCTGCTTGGCTATAAATCGTCCTTCAAGACAGCTGAGGAGAATGTGCCACAGTAAAGGCCTGCCAGTTTTTAGGGACCTCGATATTAGTTAAGTATATCATTTGGGAGGCAGAATACCTGTTGGATTCATACCCAGTATTTGGAATCTGTTAAGATACCACGAGTTATGAACATTTCACTTGTAGAGACTCTCAAGTGCCACTATATACCTGCAGCACTCAAATTATTCACAGCCAAGCCATTAACACAATTTCTCTATGGTGTCCAGTTAGGCCCCATATCCAATTTTGCACCAGTAGACCTTGTACAATCAAAATATGTAAGATTGGCCCTTCAAGTCCCCAAATATGTCTCTTATGCCACCTTGACAGACCTCATGAAAGTGGAGGATAGAGTGTGGGTGACCATACTCCAGAAGTAGGTTCCTGCTGGTTCAGACGGTTTGCTAGAACCGGTAGCGGGAATTTCCCTCCGCTCGCTGAACCTGCAGTGACGGACGGCTGGACACACCCTCAAACTGGTCCTCCGGTTTGAAATCCGTCCACTAAAGTGAAATTTAATAGAAAATAACCCTTTGCCTGTGCGCAAAGCCTCCTGCGCATGCGCAGATGAGTTTAACCCGGGAGCAATGGGGGCACGCACTTCCGGCGCAACCCCGAACCAGTAGGGAAGGTAAGTGGAACCTACCCCTGCCCTACTCAATTATCTATTTGCTCAAATTATCCTTTTTCTCTCCTTGGGTATGCCTCATTAATTATAAGGGATAATTTTCAGTCCGTATGGAAACAGGCAGTGGCAACTAAAATATCATCCTTGAACTTCTTTCCACGTGTCTGTGGGGGTTCTCAGTCATCCAGGTCATGGTTGTCCCAAAGATGCTTTTTCAGGAGGCAACTGGACTTTCTTGTTTTTCTTTGAAGACATTTCGCTTTCATCCAAGAAGCTTCTTCAGCTCTGACTGGATGGTGGGCAATGGAAACATTGCAGATTACAGGAACATTTGTGCTTCAGTTTGAGATGCAGACAACACAGAGCCATCCCCAACAGCCTGCGTCTATCTTCAACAGTGAACGGACACAGGGCAGAAAACGTTCTGCAGACAAGAAGGCTTCCCACACATTTGCACTATTCAGGTGACCCTAAGGACACAGATAAATCTCCAAGAGGCTTCAACGACACTCTAAAAGAATGCAAATGACCAGCTGTCTGCAAGGAATATATATCCTTCCATTCGCCACCATCCAGTCTGTTAGATCGTGCGAGTAAGGAAGACACGAGGCACAGGAATAGTCAGCAACCTTTATTGGATCCAGGTGGAGGCAATACGGAACTGCCAGCAGGCTGCAGGGAAGCAGCTTTTATGGGATCCCCTGGTTGCCTGCCGGCCACTGACATGGCTTTAATTTTCCCGCCGCTAGTTTAACCAACAATCGGCGGCCAAACTAATCAGTCCTCCCAGAGGATGTAACACAGTCAAAGCTGAAGAAGCTTCTTGGATGAGAAGTGACATGTCTTCAAAGAAAAACAAGAACGTCTAGTTACCTCCTGAAAAAAGCACCTTTGGGACTTCTCTCCAAGTCTTCTGTTAAGCGTGGGATGTGATCAGGCCAAAGTACTAATTAAGCAATGTGTAGTAGGCACAGAGTGTCAGTTGGATCTAGCCAGGACTCCAGCTTTTATTGCCAGTGAATCCAACTGGTATTATGTCTCCCAAATGACATACTTAACTAATTTCGAGGTACCTAAAAACTGGCAGGCTTTTACTATGGCACATTGTCATGCCTTCTCCTCAGCTGTCTTGAAGGACGATACAGGAAGACTCATTATCCAGAGATACCACGCCCCCTGTGACTCTGGACACACTGAAACAACAGAGAATGGGTTTCTCTGCCGGTATTGCAGAGAAATCTGTACTGGCCTCATTTCACCATTACTGCACAGAGGGATGCACAGAACAATTCTACACCATCCTGGATAACCTATTTACCTTATTTTTCTGAGTATAAGATGCACCGTTTCTCCCCCTAATTGGGGCTGATAATTTGGGTGCGTCTTATACTCTGAATGTAGCTTTTTTCAAAGCTTTTTTCCAGACCTAATGAGGTGAGTGAAGAGTGAAGCAATTTTTGCAGCCTTTCATTGCTACTCCCTCTGAAGAAGCGTTTTTTTCAAGCCCTACGTCTTTGCAGGGTTTTTCATTGCTATTCCCTCTGAAGAACCTTTTTTTTAAGGTGCTAATGACCTTTCTGGCCTTTGCATGCTTTGTTGATTTGTTCTCCCTACCAGCTGTGCTTTAGAACCTTTTTTCCCCAGTCCTAATCAGGGGATAAAATAATGTGCTGAAGCTGACCAGACTGAGGATGCTAGCCAGATGAATACCTAGTAGGCAGATTTCCCCCCCCTATTTTCCTCCCAAAAATCTCAGGTGCGTCTTATACTCTGAAAAATATGGTAATTTTTAATGAGGGGCCCTAGTGGGCAGGAAAAGAATGTTTCATTTTTTAAATAAATATATAAAATAATGCTATTGTATATTTTATTGAGTCAGAATTGTAAGTTTTATATTACAAGCTGGGTTGGGATGAATAATTTGAATTATGCAACAGTCATTAAATAAATAAGTGAAAACATGGTTAGAGAGAGAGAGAGAGAGAGAGAGATGTGTGTGTGAATTTTCACACCTGACATTTTACATTTTGAGTTTGACACCTGAGACAGAGCGGCAGCCCTTGCTCAAATCAAGTTTATCTTATTCTGGCTTGTAACTCTGTGGCAGTAAAATGCAGCAATGCATTTTAGAGCCTTCACTTTGCCACCCTTTCATGACCACAAAACTTTCACTTTACCTAATGGTAGGCCAGCCCTGGGGAAGGAAAGGGGTTTGGCCATATATGTTTTTCAGCTCAGGATTCCTACTTTGTTCCTTTGAATAGGCTTGACATTTTTCCATAGATTCCCGCTGAATCTTTTTCTGCCATAACGTCTGTCCAAATGTTTGGCATCTGCCCAGCTTTTTCAAGCAGCAATCTGGAAGCATATAAGAACTTGAAGAAAGCAATCAATTAAAAAAAATCACCCTTTTCCCTAGATTTCAAATTATTATTCAATTCTTATGACTATTTGTGCTTGTTTCCACTGGAAAATGGTGGTTATAGACATACATCAGCCACTTATTGCTCCAAGTCAAATATATGGCCCATTTGTACATCCCATGGTAAAACTCAAATTTGTAGCTCAGTGATTCAAGGGCTCAGAGAAAGTAATATTTTGGGATCAGCACCTGACAGTTCTCAAGTAATGAGTACTGAGCCTGTTGAGTGATCATGGTATACTCCAGGGGTGAAACGTAAAAATTTTCCTACGGTTCTGTGGGCGTGGCTTGTGGGCGTGGCTTAGTGTGGTCATGTGACTGGGGGATCAAAAGACAGAAACTCACTT
>JANHFT010001631.1:116859-131380 GCA_032467955.1 Pseudoxenodon macrops
GGGGCCAGTCAGAGGTGGTATTTGCCAGTTCTCCGAACTACTCAAAATTTCTACTACCAATTCTCCAGAACCTTTCAGAACCTGCTGGATTTCATCCCTGGAGAGAAGACCATCATTATCATCAACCAGAACTTCAGGGATCAACGTAGTATATACCACCAACACCGCCCACTCCGGCATGATTCTGTCTTGCTGAACACTTTCATTTCTCACAGAGTAAAGAATCAAAAGTAAGTCAGGCTTTAAAACAATCCTTAAACTTTCCAGAGAAACAGTAAAAGTTTAAAGATAACAAAGGGTGAAGCAAGGAGTGTTTAGCATGTAACCATCTGTCTGTATCTGATTATATTTTTTTCAGGTTTGTGTTCAAGTAATTAATATTACTTCTGTTTTTTGTTAAGTTATTAAGTGTTTGTCATAATGGCAATGAAATCCTATCTCCCCTGGATTTTTCCTCTGAGAACCTGACAGGGTCCATCTTATCTCAATATATCTTGTAAAAACGATGTGAAATACTTGAACGTGATACCATCAATAGCCATTCTTCTTTTGATTTTTTATCAATCCAATTCTATTGCCCTTTTCCTATTATTTGGAACCAGGCGTAAGAACTGAAATATTGTGCATTTGAGTTAAACCAGAGGTGGGTTCCTACCGGTTCAGACTGGTTCTGCCGAGTAGGTAGTAGGCCGTTGGCGACATCACAGAGCCGGTTCTGCTCCGTGGGCGTCACCATTTATTTATTTTTTGAATTTTTTTTCTTCTGCGCATGCACAGAAGCCGAGTTTCTGGCACTGCGCATGCATCGCCATCTTGTTTTCAGCCTTTTGGGGGGATTTTTTGTGGCTTTTTTCTACTGTGCATGTGCGCCCACGCGACGTGGGAGGCAGCGAACCAGCGACGAGGTAAGTTAGAACCCACCCGAGCTAAACGCAGTGTGGGGTGGGACAATTTCTAGCTACCATAATTTCCTTAGACTCCCATGAAATGCATTTTATTCCAAAAGAATAGACTTTCACTTGCTCATTATCTTAGATATCTACTTATGGTCAATTGTTATAGAGATTATCCCTGAAAGAAGAAGCTATTACAGTATTGTAACTGCTTGTTTTCCTCCCTTATTCTTAAAGGAACAGATAGCTGTATGAAACCAGTTATTCCTTTCGGTATACCATACATCATTGGTGAATTCAAATAAAAACATTCTCAGACTTCCCAAAAACTGATCTTAATCATTGTTATCAGTAAAAAAGAAAAGAAGAAAACCAATCTGTTAGACAGCATTTACTTACAATTCTCCTACTCCCTCAAAAAGGCATTTTGTGATTTCAATTATATGCTTTTGAAGCAAGAAGGTACCACTATCTATCTACTAGACTTAATCTTGTGTGACAAAAAGGAATTCCAATAGAAGAGAATTGGAATCCCTGTAACTCAGGGTTGAGCCCTTGGCACTCTTTGAACTTGGATGTTTATACTAAACAGGGTGCAAACCCCACAGTCCCTAGCACTGATGATATAACCTAGTTGGATAATGAAATGTCCGGAAGCAAACAACAAAGCTCAGAAGGCACCAAGTTCTTCACAGAAAAAATCCTTTCTGAAAGTTGTGTCCTGCTACTTCAACAGATGGTTGCCTTGGAAAAATTGTCAGGGTTCAAAATTCAACCAAGGGAAAAAAATGTATCTGAAAAGATTTTTCAGGAATAATATTTCTTCATATAGTATTTAAAGATGGAAGCTGTTTGTATTGCAGACAATTACTCCTTAAATAATCATAATCCCTCCTTCCCGTCCTCAAAATAGGTATGAGACTTTATTGTTACCTGCCATAAGTGCTTTTCTGGCTTTCTACTGTCTTTAGTAGCAAGGTATTTTATTTTCTGATAAATGGATCTTGTTACAGTCAGTCTTTATTCAGTCCCAGAAAAGATGTTCGGTATAAACCTAAGAGTATTTATTACATGCTGAGTTCCTATTGACACAATTGTTCCATGAAACTTGCTACAGTATAAACCTCATCCAAATATTATCTTCCACATGAACTTGTAGAAACTGTTCTTCAGTCTACCCTCATGGTCCTTGTATTGCATGGGGATGCTTTAGGGAGGGACCTTGCCTGTTCTACGCCCTCCCTGTAATTTGTACTGCTTATTAAAGTGTATTTTGTACTCAATAATTTTTTTAAGCCGGTGGAACTGGAGAAAAAAAATAGCCTTACTGAATAAAGCACTGTTGTACATAAAATTTGCATTTCAGTTACTGCTTTCTCATATTTTTTAAATATGTTGTTCATCATCCACATTAGCATAGACAATTGAGAGAGTTTATAAATTGAATAATGGAGTAAATGAATTTTATTCTATGGGACACTTATTTTTATAAAATTTGCCCTACAGTCCAAGTAGGATCAACTATGAATATCTGCTAATCCCTACTTCTGCAAACTAGGGACAGAAGTAGTTGTGTTTCAGTGGTGGGAATTCCTTAATCTGTCCTTACATTGTGGTCTTTATATAAGCTATTAAAACATGGAGCTTTTTTTAGAAAGCGTTAGATATGTGAACCAACATAATTTATTATTCCACTGTTTATATTATGTATCTTTTATTATACTATTCTGTTTCATTGTACAATGTATGTTTGATATTTATGTGTTGATAGAAGTTGTAAAATGTGTAAAACGTTTGTCCCATAAGATGATATGATAAAATACAGTAAATACATAACATTTCTGAAAACATTTACTTACTTATCCTGGATATGCAATTTTTTTTAATTTTTTATAGTTTTAATAGAAATCATGCTGATTTTAAAAAAAAGTTGTAAAATGTGAGGTCTTTCTCAGACAGTTGTGAGGTTAATCCAATCAACCAATCAATCAATTCTGCATTCACTTAGCCACAGAACATACACGAATCTTGCTCATGCCTGTTCAGATGTATGAATGGCTAATCAAATACATCAGCGGTCCCCAGCTTTTCTGGCTTTGTGGACCTGCAATGGTGGCGAGGGCAGAGATGGGAAGGGATGGTTTCATGTGTGCTCCCGTTGCTTGAGCAAATGGAGTTTTGCACGCTCACGCTTACTCACTGCTTGCGTACATCAGTTCCTAGCGTGCCACGGACCAGTATTGGTCTGCAAACTGGGAGTTGGGGACCCCTGAAATAGTGCCTGGGAACATGGTGGCAGTATCAAAAACATGTTATGAACATTATGTAAGTATTGCACCAACACAATGCTATCATCTTTTATGTTTTCAGGAACATGCAGTCCACAATATATTAGAGCTGTAATCCTATAACCGCACAATTGAAATTAAATCCCACTAATCTTAAAGGAGCTTCTAAGATTATATGTATACATATGTATATTTCCCACCCCAAAAAAAATTAAGAATATCGATTAAATTATATTCTATTTATTAAACAGAGTGAAAAAAAAGTTCAGAAAATGACAATTTAAAAAAACTTTGTATATTACTTATAACTTTTGAAATATACATGCCAGTTGGGTTCACTTGTAGTTAATTTGCTCCTGCCTGTGTGTAAAAAAACAAACAAACCTAAAACAACAACTCAGGCAGAATAAAATAACTCCTGAACACTTTTTATCATTGTAGAACTGCTAGTTTTTATCCCATTTGATCTGTTGCGTTGATGTTGCAGACAGGTTTTTATAACAGCACAGACATTTCTATCACATTGAAGAGAATAATAAGGCGGAAAGCTATTTGTCTCTGATATAGGTGGTCCATTAAATGTCCCTGAGATACAAAATGTGGCACAGTTTCTTCCTTGTTCCCATTTTGCTCCAAGTATCTTCTGAAAACCTTCCAGCGTGTTTACGAAGCTGTGATCTAGTCTCTCTCTCTCTCTCTCTCTCTCTCTCTCTCTCTCTCTCTCTCTCTCTCTCTCTCTGGTACAGAAATGCAACAAAGTTAGATTCTGGCTTTCTCAAAACTTGGCAAATATGTTTTCAGCTGTAAAATATCAGCCACAGGCTGCTTTCCTTCATGATAAAAGCTAAGTCCTGTAAGAAGTTCCACATCTCTAACTCGAGCAACATGAAATCTCATTCTCTCTTCAACCCATAAGGATTCAGCCTTGCCAACCTGTTGGAAGAAAGGAACAAGTATTCTAGTTCATGTCGCAGATATTTTGAGATAGCAAAAGTAATAACAATAGCACTTAGACTTATATACTGCCTTCACAGTGCTTTACAGCCCTCTCTCTAAGCGGTTTACAGAGTCAGCCTATTGCCCCCAACAATCTGGCTCCTAATTTTACCCACCTTGGAAGGGTGGAAGGCTGAGTCAACCTTGAGCCTGGTGAGACTCGATCTGCCAAACTGGCGGCAGCCGGTGATCAGCAGAAGTAGCCTGCAGTACTGCATTTTATTCACTGTGCCACTGTGGCTCAATATTTAAAATATTTAAAAATGCAATGCTAAATTGATAAATTGCTTTGAAGGTGATCTGAGAACGTTTTCCAGAGCAAGAAGGAATGTCGCTGGAAAGGGGAATCCAATAGTCTTTACTTTCAACAGCTCATGATCTATTGACCATAAGGGGGCAGCAGAGCTTAGCTAAAGAATTAAGGGCCTGTTCTGTATCATTTCTTTGTCCATCATTCTACCTCTTTTAAAAAAAATAGATAAATGATTCAGGACATTTCCATTTGCCTATATTCCCAGGAACTTATGCAAAGAGAACATGACTTTTGACTCTGTTTTTGTTGGTGTTGGTGTTAGTCACGAAGTCGTGTCCAACCCATCGCGACCCAATGGACGCTCTTGTTATTAGAACATAATTAGCGGGGTACTAGAATTTGCCTATTCCTATAATGTATTTCCTAGTGAATTAAACCCTTTTCTGCTGCAGTTAAAAAACTCACATTATTGATCATTATTCATATCATATTCCTTCTCTCAGGAATGCTCAAATGCAAACAAAGAAACGTCAGCCTCCAACAAAGGATTTACCTTCTCACTGTAGCAATATGACTACTTTTCATAAGTGTGTTATCACCTATACAGCATGCAATTTAGCCTGCATTCCCATAACAGCGGGAACTGAACAGTCACGGAATTATAATGTTGAAAGAGGCCAATTTAATTCATTGATCCAATCCCTGCTTCGTGTGGGAGTCCAAATAAAAGCAGCAGGACAGATGGCTATTCTGCTATTGTTTGAAAACAGTCAGTGGAAGGGAGCGCCCCATTTTTCCTGGTAATCGCTTACACTGTTAAACACTTAATGCTATTTGGAAACAGTTCCTGATGATCAGATAGAAATTACTTCCTTAAAGCAAATTATTCTGTGTGCTGCACTCTGTGACAATAGAAAGCAGAACTACATCTTCTGGGTGACATGTCTTTAGATGCTTTAAAACTGTTCCTATATGCTATGCTATCTACTACCATCATGTACCACCATCAAGTCTTTCTTCCCAGGAATAAACATCTGGTTCTTTTAGTCTCATCTGTCACATTGTTGATTCATATTCCGTTTATGAACAATTATAATCCCAATATCTTTTTTTCAAATACAGGTCATCCTCAACTTATGACAACAATTGAGCCCAAAATTTCTGTTGCTATGCAAGACAGTTAAGTGAGTTTTGCCCCATTTTATGACATTTTTTGCAATTGTTAACTGAATATCTGCAGTTGTTAAGTTAGTAACATGGTTGTTAAGTGAATTTGGATTCCCCATTGACTTTGCTTCAGAGGTGGGTTCCTACCGGTTCGGACCAGTTCTACCAAGTAGGTAGTAGGCCGCTGGTGATGTCACGGAGCTGGTTCTGGTCCGTGGGCATCACCATCTTTTTTTTTATTGTTTATTTTGAAAAAAAAGGGTTTTTTGAATTTTTTCCGGGTTTTTTTTTTCTTCTGCTGAGTTTCCGGCACTGTGCATGCATCGCCATCTTGTTTTTGGCCTCTCTTTTTTTGTAATTTTTCACCTTTTTTTCTACTGCACATGCGCACGCCCCCCAAGGCGCTGCCATGCGGCACGGGAGGCAGTGAACCAGCGGCGAGATAAGTTAGAACCCACCCCTGGTTTACTTGTCAGAAGGTTGCAAAAGATCATCACAGGGCCACAGGACCCTGCATCCATGATAAACACAGGTAGTCCTCAAGTAATGACCCCAGTGGAGCCCAAAATGTGTGTTGCTAAGTGAAACCTTTGTTAAGTGATTTTGCCCCATTTTATGACTTTCCTTGCCACAGTTGTTAAGTGAATCGTTGCATTTGTTCAGTTAGTAACATGGTTGTTAAGTGAATCTGGATTCCCCATTCACTTGGCTTGTCAGAAGATCTCAAAAGGCGATCACATGATTCTGTAACCATCATAAACATGAGTCGGTTGTCAAGCATCTGAATTTTGATCATGTGACCATGGGGATGTTGCAATGGTTGTAAGTGTGAAAAATGGTCACAAGTCACTTTTTTCACTGCCGTTGTATTTTTTAACAGTCACTAAATGAACTGCTGTAAGCAAGCCATTAAGGCACCAGTCTTGTAACTGGAAGATTGTGAGTTCTAGTCCCACCTTAGACACAAAGCCAGCTAGGGACCTTGGGCTCTTTCAGGCCTAGGAAGCAGGCAATGGCCAACCACTTCCAAACACCTTACCAAACAGAACTTGTCCCAGTAGTTTCCAGAAATCAAGGTGGATTTGAAGAGAACATCCCACTCAACCACCCAAAATATCTGCATTGAAGACCAGGATTTGAATTATTTTTCTCCTGTGTTTCTTTTACATTTAATTTTATTATTCTCAACTCACTGTTCTGGCCAAGATCTCTCCAAGATCCAAGATTCTGAATATTTTCCATTTGTCCTAGAGTATTAACTATCCACTCCAATTATGAATTTCATATTTGTTATGTATTTACTTTACCCCTATTTCCATGATTCCTACTTGCAGCCTGAATATCAAACTTCAGAAAGATCAAGACAAAAATAATCTATGAGATTCATTGGGGTGGTAGTGGGGAATGATTATCTAAGGGCAAAAAAATATTTTGGTGGTAATATCACAATTATTTATATACTGAATACCTGTAAGACCCCCCATGACATAAATGCCCACATCAACCATAATTAGGACTGTGCTAATGTTGTGCTAAAGTTTATACCAGGGCTAGAAATGAGGCTTTTTTATGTTAAAAGCTATGCAAAACATCCTACCCTTTTCAAAATTTCCCCCATATATTTCTCACATTTTTAAGTCTCTGCCCACACCTATTATAAAAACTAGAAACTTGCACTTTTTAAAAAAAACAGCCCTTTTGTGCATTTTTATGTTTCATATATTAAAAGATTGTACTCACTGTGCAACTTTCACTGTTCTCTTCTCTGTGAGGTAAAATGTAAGATATAACATCAAGGGATCCTTCACATTGCAAAGGCGTCTGGGAAACATTTTTACAACTTGTCAATGTAATGAAGTAGTGAGTGGGAATCAGGACCGCTGAATTAGTGGAGTGCCTGAAATTGAATTTTAAAAGAAAAAACGACAGCAACATTTTCTTGTTAATTGTACTGAGCATACTCCATACACCAAAGAAATATATACCTATTTGGTTATACCAAAACTATAGCTTTAAATGATCTACTTTTTCCATTAGAGATAAACTAGGGATGTCAAACTTACGGCGTCACATTTTTGTCACATGATGTATCGCGACTTTTCCCCCCTTTATTAAAACAGGGGTGGTCGTGGTCAGCACGTGATGCATCCGGCCTGCGGGCGCCGAACTTGACACCCCTGATGTAACCCACTTGAACCTCCGATGAAGTAATGCAGCCACTTAGAGGGAGAAGATCTCCCTTGCTAAACCAATTCCACAAGCTGTTAGTGCAATTATTTCCAGGTACATTCAAAGAACTGGTTATAAATCTTTAAAACTATTACGTAATGAGGTCAGACTATTTGTATGAGAATTTTTTTCTCTCCTTTCAGTCAGTCTGGGTTTCACAATCTCCAAGCAAATTTATTATCTCAAATCACACTATTAAAATTAGATTTGCTAGGAACAGAAATCACGGGCTTCTCCATGTCCTGTTCCAACTTGTAGATATCATTTTAATGATGTGCAAATTATGTTTTCAGAATGTTCTTTGAAATGTAGTTCTCTTTTCTAAATCTTATAATTACTACTAAAATGGTGGTGGACATTCTTTACAGAAAAGTGGTGTATACTTTTAATACAACAATGAGTAAGATACCTCCACATGATTTGAGGCATTCATCCAAGTGATAGAAGCAGGATTGCACTGTTGCAACACAAGCTCTACTAGATTCATGGTTATGCATAGATCTCATGATGCGCATGTAAAAGGGATGACAAGACACTGCTTTCATTATTTGTTTCTCCTTTGATATTCTCCACAGATGCCTCCGATAAGGGCTGCCCACAACACTATTAGAATGTTAATGCTTATTCTTTGATACCAACTTGAACCAATACTTTTAGATTATTGTAAACATGGAAATTGTTTCACCCACCAGCTTTTAAATACCGTACCAAAATATCTTTCATACACTTTGAAATAAAATATGTATTAAAATACTTATTTGAATGTAATTTTCTTTTTAAAAAGAAAATAGTTTACACATGTTAAAATCTAATACAGTGCATTGATGCGTATGGAAGAAGCCACAAAGGGATTGATAGGCTCAGTATAAATGGCTAATTGTCTTTATATCTTCAGGACATAGATTCTGTTCAGTAAGAAAAATATATTTTAAAGGAGGTTTGTTCCCATAAATTAAATTAAAGCGGTTATTTCAACAGACAGTCTTTCTCTCACGCACAAAAGCTAAAAGAGATATCTGCCTACCTTCTTATTTCTTCTGGTGTATCATACACGCCATCGTAGTCGTAATCAAATATAGGACCTGTGATCACATTTACCCCATTCCTGGCTGCAGCATATGATGGCAGTAGGACAGTGTTAAAATATTCCCAAATCACTGAAAGAACAAGGCAGAATATCACTAAGAAAATGCCATGACCTGAAAAGAACCAAGCCCATTGGTGATAGTGCTGATTGAAGGTCTATTTCTTTTGTTGTTGTTCTACAACCATGGGCTGCCTTTATTTTACTTATTTATCAAAACATACAATTTCCCAGTATGTTGTAACTACACAGTCCTACTCAATATTTTGTGCTTGGCATACTGGAGATTTGGAGCTTGAGATATGAGCTTCCAAGTCCAAGAGATATTTATGAATGAATTTAACTTTGATGCACAATATCGGGACTTCCACATATGAAGCAAACAATGACATTTGCTTTGACCATCTTTTTTTATAATTCTTGAATGGGCTGGCACTCTCTGCAGAGGTGATGTACAATCCAGAAATTCTCCTAATCTTTAGAAATAGATAATCAGTAGAAAATGTTTCTTTCACTATAAACATTTTCCATCATGGTTTTACAGAAAGACTAATTTGGCCATTTTGAGAATTGCCTTTGGAGCCTAGGCAACCAAGGAAGCACAGTGTTCAATCTATGGGCACAATATTATCCATTTCTGGATTAGAGAACTTGATAGTTCTCTTCATAGATCTATCATGATAATTCTTGATAGATCTATTTAGAAGTCCCTTGGAGCTTAATGGGTTTATTCCCAAGTAAACAGAGAGATTATTTTAGCCTTCCAATTTTAGAAGCTCTTGCTTTCATGAGTGAAGAAGTTATATAAAGGAACAGATTATCAATTTCTACTTTGACTTGTTAAGCAATGGTATGATCATTTGAAATAGACTGTAGACATACAGAATCAAGAATGTAGGCATTCGGGAAATTATGAGGCTGAAGAATTAAAAGTACAATGTAGATTAGTACCATCATTCACTCAACATTACTACATGTACATTATTGCAGACACAATCACACGAGTATAACTTTAGATAATTATATTTTATTAGCTTGCATTTTTCCCATAAAAAGAAGCAAAAGCCCATAATAATTAGCCTTTACCTTGAAAAGCAGAATACATTGGTGCTATGTTGCTTGAGAGAAGTCCTTCATAATAATTTTTCTTATCTTCTTTAATCACATCTAGAAACATAAAAATATATAAACCATCATGTACAACTGATGTATATCAATATATCAAATGACTGGAAAACCTTTCTAGCTTTTGAAATAAATACATGGTACTAAATGTTTTAAGTCCAAATATGTTCAAGACTCAAACAGATGACTTCGCTTATTGGTTTATTTATGTACTGTATTTATTTTAATGTACAGGCCACCCAATATCTAAACAACTCTGGGTGGCTTAAGATATTATATATTGTTAATAAATATTCTTAAGCCAGTACATCAGTACAAAGGCATTTCCAAAATGGGTGAACTACATCTCCCAGAATGACCAACTAACATGGCTATTGGCCTGCTGACTAGACAGTATAAATCTTGTAGTCTCAACATATTTAAAGGATACCAAAATGTGTGAAGCAGTGTGTTCACCAAAGAGACCATTCCAAAATTTCCCAGGAATGCTGACAAGCACACTGAACTCATAAAGGAGCAAAAGGCCATTCCTACTTAGAAGTCATCATCAGCTTCAAATAAGGGGATGCCATCTAATTTGGGGATTGTGTTTATGACAAGGAAACATCCAATTCATAAATTACTTAAAATACAAAAAAGAAATAAAAATTTAAATATTAAAATAAATGTAAACGTTAAGGGCTAAATTTCAAAATATAGAAGACTTCAGAACTATTTTTTTCATAGTAAACCTTTAGTATTAGTGGTTTCCAACAGCATCCGGCCACTTGTTATACAATATACTGTGTCAAAGCTCATTCTGTGAGAAATTAAACATTTTAATGTTTATGTACCACTCACAGCCGTATATTTATTTTAACATTAAAATGCTGGTTCTTTTGTAGTTTGAATTTAAAAGAAAAAGGGTGTTTTATACCTGCTATCTGCCAATTGTAATTCTACAACACATTTGTCGTACTTTTTTGGTAACAGTTTGTATAAATACCAATTAAAGATTTTCTAGGTTGGCTATGGCTTACATCCAATATTTAATTCTTATATATAAAAGAAGATTATTCACACATTTTAAGAAACAGAAACAACAAATTTTATTGTGGCTATTAATTAATCACTGCCATGGCCCATCTCAGATAAACTAACTAGGATTGTACCTGGTTATTACCTTAACAGGAACCCAGCAGAACTATAAGCTAAATTAGGATGTCAAAGTCGCAGCCCTTAGGCCGGATGCATCATGCCTTGGCCACGCCTACCCCAGTTTAGCAAAGGGGGGGGCAAAGTAGTGAGACGTCACATGATGACAATGTGACGCCACTGAGTTTGACACCCCTGAGCTAAATTAACTAGTAAAACAATATAAGAAAGGAAATGGAATTACTTGGAGGAAAAAGAAATCCATAATTAAGCTGGGGGTGCTTTTTGTAAAATGAACAAATCTGGCTGCTATTTAAAGAAATACGATGATCCGTGTAGAAGCAACTTCTGGTGCCACTTGCAGAGGTGTTCCAGCTGTCCTAATTGTCAAAACAAAACAAAAGTAACCAGTGGTTGTGTATATGTATTGTATATAAAGAAGACAAAATATCTCTGTTCTTTTTTATAACATACAATAATCCAGCTACATTATGAAAGAGTGTTTTGTTTTAGCTCTATTAAGTCTATACGTAATGTACCCCAGGCTACGTTTAGATGCTTGAGAAGAGGATTTCTAAAGACCACTCTATTCACAGGATTTATCATTTTATAAATCCTTTATATTTTCCCAAATCAAGAGTAGACTGATGTAGCCTTGTGTTGAAATTGCTCATAGGCCATTACTTAGCAAAAAAAATATGTACGGTTTTAGGATACAACGGAACATGGCAATTGCATGGTCTTTAACAAATTCTATTTCTAATCTATTCAGAGATTATCTGTGTGTGCATACATTGGTATAGACCAGAGGTGAAATGCTGCTCATTCGGCCCAGTCCGCCAGAACCGGTAGTAATAAATGCTTCCAGTTCGGAGAACCGGTAGTAAAAATGCTTCTAAAAAGTTTTTTTTTAAAAGGTTCCCACGATAGGTGGCACATCTGATTGTCACAGATGATGAACCTTTTTTTTAAACTTTTTAAAAAGCATTTTTTACTACCTATTCGCCCAACTGGAAGTAAAAAAAGGCTTTAAAAAGTAAAAAAAAAAGTCCCGCCGCTCAGAACCACTTTTTTAAAAACTTTTTTTAAAGCATTTTTTTTAAACTAACTATTCGCCCTGTGATGTTCATGCTTATTGCAGGGGCCATTTGTGTGAAGTCCAGCTGCTTCTGTATTGTGTGTGAGTCAGTTGTGTAGGAGTCAGTTGTGTAGCTTTTGTGTTATTTTTGTGCAAAGGAGAAAACGGACTTTAGAACTCATAAAAGAGCGTTCAAGAAAGCATCAGTCAAGAACATCTTAATTAAGCATGTCTTTTGCCAAGATTATCCATCTTTTCCTAACCAGGAAAAGATGCAGCTGCTTTTAAAGTGTTCCTAAGTTTGCTACCTATG
Source organism: Pseudoxenodon macrops (assembly GCA_032467955.1). Lineage (NCBI taxonomy): Eukaryota > Metazoa > Chordata > Lepidosauria > Squamata > Pseudoxenodontidae > Pseudoxenodon > Pseudoxenodon macrops. The sequence goes on from JANHFT010001631.1 coordinate 129,420, forward strand.
CAGTCACACATACTTCCAATTACTGTACATTGGAAGTATACATTACTCAAGTATCATTATTCAAGTATCCCTGTACCTCATGCATGTATTCATTCATACACTGAGAAATTATATTTAAAAAGTAGTGATTCAATCCATCTGCTTAGCAATGTAATACTTCTCCAAAACTAAGTTACAGATTTCTTGTTAAGAAAAGGAACTAGCAAAGGACAGATCAAGATAAATAATGGTCCTGATTTGGCTGGAGGAGGATGCGAATTCAGAACAAAAAAATTCCACAGTACATCTGTGAACAAACAACTGGATTTAGGTTCTGGCTCTATGACTCAGAGGGAAGAATATGCTGAATGTTTATCTTGTATTTTCGCTGCAGAAATATATGCAAAGATGTGTTCATAGTTGATAAAGAGAGAGGAAAAAAAGAAAAAATCAGCAGTCAAGCTAAATATGTTTCTTGTATTCTATTGAAGCCATTGCTAAAAAAAATGCACTATTTAAAAATGATTTATCACCATAGTCTTTGTTCCCCACTTAAATGAAGCCCACATCTGGCTTGTCACATTGTTTTTTTCCTGCTACTCACTACTTTATGTCTTTTTCCTTCAAATGAAAACTGAATTACCCACATACTTACATGCTTGTTAACAGAATAGCTACTCCACAAAGGCATTTTGATGTTCTGGCTAAATCCACTGACATAACGATGATTATGGAGAAGGCAAAACCTCTGCTTCCTTTGGAGTACACGGGGCCTCCCAAACGGCAAGTTGAATTTTTCTATCTTCTTCACTACAGAAGGTAGAAAGGAAAACTGGGTCTGCTATTACATAGTAACTTCCCAGTCAAGATTTTCTGCTTAAGTTATCCATTTCTAAAGGCAGTTACAATACTTACTTTCTGAAGTAGTAAGATCTACCTGTGGTTGTATCAGTGGCAAGCCCTACATGTAAAGGAAAGCAAAAGATGAAGTCATTTTTATGCAGCCTCAGACAGAAGACACAAATGAAAATATATATATTAAAGAAAACCATGCGAATTAAGTTAATTAAAAATGATTGATAAATTGACAGCATGATGATATTGAGTTGCTTTGGATAGCAAGATGGAAGGCATATAAATGATATGGATACAGAAATATTGATATATGAGATGAGATGAAAATACACACACACACACACACACGGGAGAGTGTGAGTTCTAGTCCTGCCGTAGCCATTGTGAGAGGAGGAAAACTGGAGCTTGATTATATAGGTCTCAGAAGGATAGCAGGCCCTAAAACGCTACATGAACCAAAGTTCTAGATAGAAAGATTTCAAACTGTATTAGAACTATTTGTAATTTTGCTGAGTTGTTGCTGTGAAATGTGATTTTGCCAAGCATGTAGTTTTGAGATATATTCGGAAACAGAACATTGAAACAGTGAGAAATAGGGAACTGAAAGTAGACAATGGTGAGAGGTTTGAGATGTACACGGGTATATGTGGAGACTGTCTGTCATTAAGACAGAGCAAGGAAGTAAGTTGTGAAATGCGTGCGGAAAAGTATAAAAAGAATGTCTTGGGATGGGTTCAGTGCCTCTGGCCGTAGCTAATCCTTGCCGGACTCAGCTATGTCAGTGAACCTCATTGCAATGGCTTATTGATGTAAGTAATGTTATGATGGCTGTTCATGTTCCAAATTGCTCATGAATTAAGCCTCTGAATCTTAAAGTAAGATTTATTGCTTGTGTTGCTGTTTCCTGTTTCTTTATTGGGGTTATTTTTATGGCACCATGAAAGCCGGTTGGGTGTCCTTGTGTCAGTCACTCTATCTCAGCCCAACCCCCCCTTACAAGTTTGTTGTTTTTATAGGGCCACCTTGAGTTATTTGTAAAAAATAAGATTATATAGATGATAGATAGATAGATAGATAGATAGATAGATAGATAGATAGATAGATAGATAGATAGATAGATAGATAGA
>JANHFT010001631.1:153691-166899 GCA_032467955.1 Pseudoxenodon macrops
GGTTCTGCGAACTACTCCCTAGGTTTACTACCTACTCTATAGAACTGGTCCGAACTGGTAGGAACCCACCTCTGGTCCCATTTCCAAAATTCCCAATCAAATGCTTCTCCTTCCTCCTCCTCCTCTGCTAGGAAAGAACGGGAGCATGGCTGACTACACTGAAGTTTCCCATGTTCTTAGAAAGGAAGGTTAAGACTGTGATTTAAACAATTCCCTTGATTAAAGGAGCTTTGGACTGAAGGTTTAGGATAATTTCTGGACTTAAGAGTGAATGTCAAATGACAAATTGATATCCCACAGAGAATGCACACATCCTTGAGAAGCACCCACCATTTCTGAGGGCAAATTGTTCCACTGGTTAATTGTTCTCAATGTTATGAAGTTTCTCCTTAATTCCTGGTTGCTTCTCTCCTTGATTAGTTTTCATACATTGTTTCTTGTCCTGACCTCTGGTGCTTTGGAAAATAAGTTGACCTCCCCTTTTTTTGTGGCAGCCCCTCAAATACTGCTATCATGTTCCCCTAGTTCTTCTTTTCTCTAGACTAGCCAAACCCAAATTCTGCAACCGTCAGAGGACAAGCAGAAGCAGTATGTTCCGTCCCATATTTGGACAGACCAGGTTGCCCGGATAAAAAAGGAAAAGCTTACTATGTATGAACTATCAGAGCAGATGCTTACTATATATGGAGTCAGCAACAAAACATAATCATTTGGCTTAAAAACCAAATGCTTGCTATGGCTCATAAAATAAGATCACAGTTAACTCAGCTCCCACTGAAATCATCCAGTTTTTGGTCACACTGTAAAACAATTTATCCAAATAATTTCAATAGATTCTGAATTTGAATAGACCCTGGCCTGTGCTTTCTTTAGAAAAAAAATGTTTAAAGCAGTCTTTTAAATCATACTTCTTGACCTAGAAACTAACTCAAAATCCTTGGAAAAAGTAGAATAAACAGTAAGTAGAATAAACAGTCCAGTGCACTGCTGCTATTGGAAGAAAGAAGTAAACAGGGAGTTTTACCTTGGCAAACAGAGTCATAATTGACACAACAATTATTATTTTTTACACAATCATCCGAGCAGGAACAATGATATTCTGGCCGGTTCTTCTCACCACATCTAAATTTGGTGCAGGTCCATATCTGAACTGTAACAGAGAGATACTATTTGAAATTAAACATATCTGGGCTGGATAAAACTGTACGTTGAATTGCATGTCAAATTGTTACAAGGCTACAAACAGAAAAGGAAAGTTTTCTTTTTGTACTTTTTGAACTCAGGAAATATTGAGCAAGGATCTCATGGGTAAAGCCACTAGTCTGGGAGAAGACCTGATGCCATCATTTAAGCTATCCAACCAATTTAAATTCCCAATATTCCTACCTAATATATTTTTTCTACTCCCTGATCCATGCATTCTCTCAATATTTTAAACATTGAGTAGAGACCTGGAATTCTTAGGTTCTAAACATCTAAAACAGACCTTTTGCACTGATCAGCATATTTGGAATCTGGAGAACATAAGATTAAACATATTAATTCAATTTCATTTTCCATCAGTTCTAACTGAATTTATTCAATTGACACCAGAGGTGAGTTCCTACCGGTTCGGACTGGTTGTACCGAGTAGGTAGTAGACTGCTGGTGATGTCATAGAGCTGGTTCTGCTCCGTGGGCGCTGCCATCTTTTATTTATTTATTTATTTTTAGGGGGAAATTTTTGGGTTTTTTTTTTCTTTCTGTGCATGCACAGAAGCCATGTTTCGGGCACTGCGCATGCATCACCATCTTGTTTTTGGCCTTTTTTGAGAATTGTTTGGGTTTTTTCCTACTGCGCATGCGCACGCGCATGAGGAGCACCCACAAGGAGAACCAGCGGCAAGATAAGTTAAAACCCACACCTGAATGACACATATAGAAGCATACAAAATTGAAACAGATAGAAGTAATGATTGAAATCCAGAAGCGCAACTCCTTGAAATACTCAGCTGGAATGAAATGAACTGAAATAAAACAAAACAAATTTTAAAAAATAAAATGCTTACCAGGTTCTCTACATGCTTCCTGAAAATCTAAACAGCAGTTTCCAAGTTCAACACAATCCTTGTCGCAGCGGCAGGTTCCAAATGTTCTTTCATAGCAACGGCCCTTGCAGGTTTTCACTGAAAGTTTTTAATATTTACTAAATGTTACAGATTGAATGCAACGTTCTATTTCAGGGTGGTTTAGCATCCACATACATGAAAGTATGGATTTCCCTTTTAGTAACTCCCTTTTTGTTAACCCCCTAACTAAAAAAAATAGGCATTCTTGGTCTAAAAGAATATAAATGCTATTGAATCTGTCTATGGATATATATGTCAAAGCAGCATTGAAGGCATGCGTATTGTCTATACTCAAGGCCTGGAGGCTGGATCTGGCCTGTTGGGTCCTTAGATTTGGCCTGCAGGGCTTCCCTGGAAACAGTGAAAGACCAGCCCGCAGGGCCTTTGCCAGTAAAAATGGAGCTTGGGAGGGCCGCCTCACAGACAAAAACAGAACTCAGGGGCCCATTTTCTCTGGCACAGTGCTCGGGCCCCCACAGGTGCCCCTGACACAAGTGACGCTGAGGTGGCTATGCCCACCCTGGCCCACCAAGGTCAAACACAACTGTGCTGCGGCCCTCAATGAAATGAGTCTGACACCCCTGATATAGATCTATTAGATCTAAACTTGCCTATTCTCCCCAAAAGGATTAAATGAAGCCTTATCTTGATTCGATTTACAGCTTCATTTTCCTCATTCCTTCTGAATTGTGGGTGAAGGAGGCTTAAACTAAAATAAATTTTGCGAGATTAAAAAACAAGAGGGAAAAGCATTTCCATGGAAAACTTTGATGCTGGTTTAGCAATAGCTCTTCCTTGACCCCATTCAAGACTGGGACACCTAGTGACATGTGCAAAATAATCTCATGCATGGGGTTTGAGTGCTGTGGGATTTAATTTCAAGGAAGTATACATAAAAATGTAATTGAAGGTTGTGATCCTAACATAGTTACCAGTGACTTGCATGAAATCTGATTAATTTGATTAATTAACTAGTGCTCTTGTTAATTAAATGTAAGTTTAGATTAAAAAAAATATTACTAACAGCGTTCATAATTTATATTGTACTGAGTTCCTAATGGAAATGTTTTGACAAATATGCACATTCATGCTAAACCAGGGGAAGCCCAGTGAAAAATTCAATGACCTAAATTACTTTGTTCATGCCTGGATTATCCTTATATATAAATTATTGCTTTTATGTAGGTGTTTCAAGAAGTAGTATGTTTTGGATCTTATTTTGGATCTGGTTGAGCTGACAAGTCATTACTCAGTATGTACAGAGGACCACTGTGGAATGCTATGAATGTAATCTTTGGGGATGTAGAGATATTTTTCAAACTCATATATTTATTCTTCTATTAGCATTTTTACTACTTACCATCTCTTGTACAGCTAGGTTTCAGTCCAAATATACATCCTAAGATAACTGTAAGCACAATGACGCATAATATCTAGAACAGAAAAGAAAGTTTTTTCAAAAAAAAGAAAATCTACCACACTAATAATATTTATCAGAACTCAATAAAGCAATGGGTTAATTGGCTAATAAAAACACAGCACATTTCAAAAAAAGTAATGTCACTGTAATACATTTCAACGTTTGTTTTTGTTTTAAAGTCTTTTAAAGGTATTCTTTTCTCTTTGGTTTACTTTCAGTTATTCAGAAAGAAATTCTAAAGGAGAAAAAAAACCATTATTTTGGTTATTGGTTATAATCAGCATATTCTAATAATCTTTTTTTTTCCACCCTGCTTTTTTAAAAACTCTCTTTCAACTATAACTTGATTGTTTCCAAAAGTGACTAAAAAATAGAGTTTGGTTGAACTAAATGTTTTATAAAAGGCTGCACGTTATAAATTGCCAGATGTTTCTTGTGTGGTTCAGCTGTTCTATTCATGAGTAAACCACAAGATTTCCATCTGTTCAGGAAAAGACGGAAAAAAAGATGGAAGTCCAGGCTGCAGGTGGATCATCTCTCAGTCTCTCTATTATTTGGAAAGGTTTCTCCAGATCATTGGCTGCTATTCACTATTGCAGCATTGCCTCTACTTCTTTGGGAACATCTACTCTGCTACAGAATCTCACTGGAAGCCCAAGTATATTGGACTTCCATAAAGAAAGGCCAATGATGGAGTTCTTGAATGTAATTAATTAGATTAGCGTTTCTTAACCTTTGCCATTTTAAAATGTGCTGTCTTCAACTTCCAGAATTCTGCAGTCATCATGCTGGCTATGGAATTCTAGGACTTGAAGTCCACACATAATGGCAAGATTGGGAAACACTGATTTAGAAGGTTGCATGATGCATAAAGCTGGCCAAGAGAATACTAGAGAATTATACTTCCGAATGTCAGAGCTCAGCCAAACATTTGCACTTTGAAATCCTGTTTTTAAGCTTTCCTTTCCAAATGATTTCCTTCCCAACTAATTCCCACAACAGTCAAACTATTTACAGCTATATCACTATTCTTCTTCTCATCTTTCTTATTACCTATCTCCTCCTACTTATGACTATAACCTTGTTGTTTGGATCATTACAATTTATATTGCTTTATTTAGTTTCCTAGTATGATTTGATTGCTTATTTAGTATCCTATGACTATCACTAACTGTTGTATCTTATTATTCTTGATGAATGTATTTTTTATGTACACCCAGAGGTTATGCACCGAAGACAAATTCCAAACACACTTGGCCAATAAAGAATTCTATAAAGGAGTGATAAAGTCGTTAGAATGATGTCATGCTTGTCCTACAAATAAGACATATTTTTTCTTCAAATACACTTTATTAAATATATCGGTTTAATATACTTTTTGAATATGTTTTTTCTTCATGTTTTTATGTTGAGGAAGACAGATTATCCAGTATTACCTTAAAATAATTTCTAGTATTGCTAAAAACTATCATTCAAAGCTTATCCTTGAGGAGCAGATAAAATGGGTTTTATTATTTGTTAATTAACATAGTTACTTTGTATTTTAATTTGATTTACTTTCTCTATTTGGAAATGATGTTCAGATTTATTAGCTCTTAACATTCCTAAACTGATAAACAAGCTGGAGACTATCTCCAGATAAGAAAAGTTTTTTAGTACAATTTGGGGTCTGGCTTATCTCTTTTGTGAACTCTAAACAACCCTTTTCCTTACAATTATGCCTCTTCTGATGTCAGACCTCATTTTAATGAACATATGTTATATTATGGGATGCAAATATGTAACACGCTTATCTACATGTAACTGATTCTCTATGCAAAGGGGAGGTTACTTTTATTCCATCCATTCAACTTTCCTCTTGCATTTTCTTTGTTGTGTTAACTATAAAAAGGAGGAGAACATGCGGCTCGGGGTTCTCTCTTCCTTTTTTTTCATAGAGAGACCCCACTTTATCAGAGTACCCTAATAAACTGCTTTTAAATGATCTTCCAACTCAGTTGCTTATTGGGAAGGTAAACTGAGGCAAAACCTAGAGCCAGATTTGGCTTTCACTCTTCAACTAAAAGAAGAAACATATATGGTGTCATTGACTACAAAGAGTTTATTCTGAAGGGTACCAAATATTGAAGGGGAATACTACTTTATTTGACTGACTAATAAAGAGGTGGGGGGAGGTTCTGTGGGGGAAGAATGATAAGTCGTGGTGGCACAGTGGTTACAGTGCAGTCCTGCTGGCTACTTCTGCTGCCTGTCTGCTGCCTTCAATTTGGCATTTCAAATCTCACCAGGCTCAAGGTTGACTCAGCCTTCCATCCTTCTGAGGTGGGTAAAATGAGGACCCAAATTGTTGGGGGCAATATACTTAACTCTTGTAAACCGCTTAGAGAGGGTTGTAAAGCACTGTGAAGCGATATATATGTCTAGGTGCTATTGCTGAAAGTAGAAGGATAAGGTAAAGGTTCTCCCGCACATATGTGCTAGTTGTTCCCGACTCTAGGGGGCGGTGCTCATCTCTGTTTCTAAGCCAAAGAGCCAGCGCTGTCTAAAGACGTCTCCGTGGTCATGTGGCCAGCATGACTAAAAACTGAAGGCACACATCCCTCCAGGGGTGGGTTCTAACCTACCTCGCCGCCGGTTCGCTGACTCCCGCACCGCATGTGTGGACCTCATGGGCGCACACACACCTCGTGGGCACACGCATGAGCAGTAGAAAAAAATCCCCCCCAAAAAAGGCCGAAAACAAGATGCCGATGCATGCACATTGCATGTGCAAAAAAAATATTTAAAAAAAGATGGCGGCATCCATGGACCAGGTCCAGAACTGGTAGGAACCCACTTCTGCTTCCCACCAAAGGTGGTCCCTATTTTTCTACTTGCATTTTTACATGCTTTCGAACTGCTAGGTTTGCAGAAGCTGGGACAAGTAACAGGAGCTTACTCCGCTACGCAGCACTAGGGATTCGAACCACTGAGCCACCGCATCCCCAAGTAGACGAATAAAACCTTCCAAAAAGCATAAGCAGAAAATACATTACTGGCTCGCTCTGGCTTCCCCATTTTGGATAGTGTCATATTACAAATGGGTATGTATTGTTTGCCCCAGTGAAAACTCTGGAGGGAATCATTATGGTTAGAAAAGAAACAAATGAATCTTTTCCTGCAGTCAGGAAGTCTTGTGGAAAAGACCTTGTTCCTGCGGAACTGCACTGATTTATGTTCAACAGCAAACTGCACACAGGCAAGTTTACAGCACCACAAACCTCAGAAGGTTTCAAAAATATTATCATGTTTACAGCAAGTTGATCAGTGAAGGGCAAATGTTAAATGATATGGCCAACTGCCAAAGAAGGGGGGGAAATTAATTAACGCACAAGGTTAAGGCAAATAGCCTGAGCTGGACTATTTAAAAATAAATAAAAATCAAATTTTCTGGAATGTGCAATTTAATATGGGATTTATGACCACAGTTGAGCCTAAAATTTCTGTTGCTAAACAAGGCAGCTGTTACTCCCATTTTATGACCTCTTTTGCCACAGTTGCCAAGTGAACTATCTGCAGCTGTTAAGTAAATCACCTGATCATTAAGCAAATTTGGCTTTCCACAATGATGTTGATGGTCGGAAGCCAGTTGAGAAGGTTACAAATGGTGATCACATGACCCAAGGACCCTGGAACCACAATAAATATATGCCAGTTGGCAAGTGCCTGAATTTTGATCACATGACCATGGGGTTGCTGCAATGGTCATAAGTGTGAAAAAACAGCCCCAAGTCACTTTTTTCTTCGTCAAATCAAAGTTTTTTTGTAACTTTGAATGGTCATTAAACAAATGGTTGTAAAACAGTGATGGGATTCAAAAAGATTTTACTACGGGTTCTGTGTGCGTGGTTGGTGGGCTTATAGGACTACAAGTATTTCTAAAATAAGCAGCATGAGAAGCTGCTTACAAAAATCCAGTTCTAGAGAAGTTTACAATAAAGAAGCACCAATAATGTTTCTTGTAAACAGTATTTGAATAACCATTTTCAATAGGGATATAGTATTGCAGAAGTTTCTCTGTATTCAGAGATGGAAAAGGGGAATTAAATGGAAATAGCTGGCCCCTGGTTTCCATATATCTCCATAAGTCCAAAGAATAGCATCCTATTGACAGAGACTGTTTGTATTTCTGTTTGAGACTGCATATGCAACTATAAATAAAACAGTCTTCAATGGAAGAGATTCTGGATGCACCTGAATCAATGGTGAGTTTCAATTATTGGCACTACCGGCTCAAAATTGTGAACACACACACGTGCTTCACACGAAGGGGGCACTTCTGCACATGCGCAGATTGCCTGATCTGGACCAAACCGGTACCAACCCACCACTGACCTGAATGCATAAAAACCTCTGTTCATGCTATTTATTTACTCGATTTACTTCCAAGATTTCATTGCCACTTCAGAGGAAATTATTTTCCACAAAGACCTTTGAGTTGTGATTGTACCCTGCAATAAGCAAATATGAATTTAGTTATATTTGCAAAATACAAAAATTCCTACTGCATCTTTTTATTATAAATAAATACATTTGGATAAAATAAGAATTTCTAGAAAAGAAACTCTCAAAAACTCGATCTACAGATCTAAAATAGGTTGGAATTAAATTTCCCTGAAAACTATAGAATTTTATTCCAGGTAAAAGTGGTGTAGATCAATTATACCACAATTCTGAGTGAAGTTCTTTTTTAGGCCAAGGCCATCCTCTGTCTGTCTATATTTGTTTCCCTGCCAGAAAGAAAACTGAGGCTGTGATTCCAGCAGTAGGTGCTTAAGGCAGTAAAGACCACAGAAGGAATCGAATTGACAACCAATTCATCTGTTTAAAATAAAAACACAAAAATATTGTCTCTCTCTCTCTCCCTCCAAGCTAATATTGGGGGGGGGGGACAGTGAAAGAAAAAGAAGTCAAACAGAACATGACAGTCAAAGTGGAAAAAATATCAATAGTTTTTTCAACAGCCCCTATGGAGATTTAGGTTAGTATAATGATTCTACGTTTCAGAAATCAGTCAGACGATCAATAAAATTAGTGAATATTTAGATCCTATTCTTGTTTTTAGATCTTGAACTTTTGTAGCTACTTGTTGATACATAAGAACCTTCCCACCATTTAAATTAATTTTTGATCTTGAACTACATGTCATTATGCTTTTCTTCTGAAGCTTTATGTCTTCCCTGAATTAATACTCATTTCTAAAGAATGTCATATAAACATGTTTAAAAATATACATCAACTAGCTTGGTTCAGATTACGTAGTACAGAAATCTATAGTTTATAAACTCTATTTATTATTTAGGACAAATCAATGGGTGTGAACATGCCAATGGAGCACGCATCTTCTTCCTCCTTCAATACCATCCAGATATCTTAGAAGGTTGCTTAGTTAACTTGAGGTTTGCAAGTACAGGAGAAAGTCCTGTTTCATGAACCAAAGTAACTGGACAGATGTGGCCTAAAGGAAGCCTAACACTGAAATGGGTTTCACATATTATTGGGATTGCTGAATTATTCCTGAATGACTGATTATTTCCACCAACATCCCCTATATTCCCTATTGTCAGGAAACAATATGAAGCGCTATATGTTTCAATCTTCTATTCAGGTAGTCCTCGACTTATAAACATTCGTTTGGTGACCATTTACAGCAGCATTTTAAAAAGTCACATGACTGGTTTTGACACAACCGTCGCCATGATCACATGATCAAAATTCAGTTGCTTGACAACTAGCATATATTTATGAAGATGTCCTGGAATCATGTGGTAACTTTTTGCATCCCTCTGACAAGCAAAGCCAATGGCGAAGCCAGATTCACATAACAACCGTGTTGCTAATTTAACAACTGCAGTGATTGACTTAACAACTGTACCAAGAAAGATCATAAAATGAGGCAAAAGTCACTTGGCAATGGAAATTGTGGGCTCAATTGTAACCATGAATATAGGACTACCTATCGTGAACAAAAATGGAGTTTGCAGAAATAAATTCAGATGATGTGTGGAATGAATACTGTACACGTAGGACCAGTGAAGATTACTGAGCTCAGTACAAAAGTGTATACAAGTTAAGTAAATGCACTTAATTAGAGAGCTTCATATGGCTGAAAATGTGTACCAGATTGGCCTATATGAGCCAATCTTCTAAAGGGAAGATTCTGTGCTACAAATAAGAGCTCTGGGTTTCTTTGGTACTCAATTGTAAAACAACTTCTGTCCTGAGGCAAATTTAAATTGCTCCCAGTGGTCACGCAGTCAATGTTTGAAAGGATATGCTGACATTAGAGAATGAACTCAAGAAAAAAAGGTCATGCAATTGCAAAAATGAAGAGTGTGTGGGGTGGGAGGAGAGTTGGAGACTTTACATCCAATTTTGTTAGGATTCAAGACCATAGACAAATCTAGGCATTCTAAGCTTAACCCAAATGTAAATTCCCACGTTTAAAGTTATAGACATATTTTCATGGCACTGGAAAGCAAACAGAGAAAAAATAACTAATGTATAAGTATGATTTAGAATGATTGGTGAGGTTCTTAAGAAGCAGAGTGCTCTGCTAAAGTTACAAGTGTGTTCTTTTTAAAAAAAATTGTTTATATGCTTGCTGCTCTATTCTGTGCTTGGCAAGGCATTTAATTGAATAAATCAAGTTGCTTATTTCTAAGACATCACCTTCTTAAACAGATTTTAAAATAACGTAATAATTAACCTGTTCTGATTTTTCTGTTTCTTTCTTTCATACAGCCATATTCAGGCCCTTTACAAAGATCATAGTACCTGATAACATTTCAGTCATTGAATCAAGTACCATAACTGTTCATTACTACACAGAAGGAAACCAATTGAGACGGAGAAATTTTACCACGAACAAACCTTGAGGCCTACTAGAAATGACTCAGACAGGATGAAATCACAATACAGTACTTGTGGAAGAGAAATAGTCAAACCAGCAACAACTCTAATCACATATTGAGTTCCTCACAGATGGGAGATAGGAAGCAAAGAGCTTCTTTTAGTTCTTTCTATTATTTTTAATTTCCACAGGGGTATTGTTCTCACTGACAGGTATCAGTCCTATTCATTAGCTTTCATTTGCGGTGTAATTATGGGTGTGCTTTTAATTGAGTCAAGCTTAGAACTGAAAAAGCATACGGGACATTTGAGCTGCACTACTTGAAAGAAATCAAAATCTCTGCTTGATACCAGTAAGTTCCTTTTCCAAAACAATCCTCTGAAGACCCCCCAGGCAGATACATTTGGGAAGATTAGCCACTTTATTACAGGTAGTCAGCAACAGAAGTAATATAGCATTTATCCAGCAGACCGATTTCTTAGTGTGACAAGATCTTAATCACAAAGGCAACCTCCCTGGTTGCTCTCCATTCAGTTTAAGCTTTCTAGACAATAACTGGGGTCAAAGCGTGATCCTTGTGTGCAAATTAAGAGATTAAGGGAAGCTAGAATGATTTACTGCCCCGTTCTCCTAATTGTGGGATGAAGATACTTTCCCCAATTTTTTTTAAAGCAGAAAGTTAATCTTAAAAGAATATCCTCTAGAACGATATTGACTGCAGCTGGGCTGGTTTTTTGACTCAAAAAAAGTCAAATGGATAGATTTTTCTCCGAGATCCCATGTCTTACATATGTTCCAAAGAAGACGGGTATTAGCATAACAAAAAGAAAAGTGTTCAACCCATAATATGAGGGTAGATCAGGAAAGTCCTGCAAAAAAATGGACATAAGGAATGCAGATTTGAAGCATGAGAGGGGAGAGCAAGAACATCTGCAGAATGAGGCCACATTAACTTTCTTAATTTAATTATTTATACATTCTCTTTATTTCATCCCAAAGATGGTGATAAATCCACAATCCAGCTCAGCTTCAGACCAAAGAAGTTAAAGTAAAAGACACATAGACAGAATCTGTCCTACTGCATTACTTAATCTGAAGCATCTGTTCTTCTAGTACTGAAGTTGTAAAACCAGCAATAGGATAACACCAATTAAATGCGAAAGATGAAAAATTCAATTTCTTCACTACTAAGTACAAGTACGGAAAGGCAATTAAAGTGTACGGTAATTGGCCCCGGAAAATACAAGCCTGTTAGATCCAACATCTAGCGTGCATTTATGTTTGTTTTGTGTATTTTAGAAACTGCACCCCGCTCCCTTACAGAGTAACTCTGGGTGGTGTACAAATAAAATGTTAAAAACTGAACATAAAATTTAAAATAGAGGCAAAAATAATAAAGTTCAACTATAAAAGGTAATTAAAAGACAGGGAAGGGGCCTTCAGGGCACTAACAAGACCCACAGGAGCCATATGTTTCTCTTTGAACTCCAAACAAACTGGCAGATTCAAGTCTTCAGATTTTTTGAAAGGTCAAGAGAGTGGCAGCCCACCTCACCTTTGGAGGGCATAATATGTATAGTGTAGGTTTCTTCAAGTGATGCCCCGCCCCTGTGGCCATTCTCATTGGGAATTCTGGCTCCAGAGGGCTCCAGAAGAGACTACTCCATCCAAGATTCACTTGCTTGTCTCAACAAGGGATCTGTTTAGAATAGTTCATGCAATGCTACTACTTGGACATTATTCAGGACATGACTAAGGATGGTATAAAATACTTTGCACCCGAGAGAGCAAATCATCGAATTTAAACCCTACTACCCTAACTAGACCTCTTACTGTTTCTGTCACCCGAATACAGCAGTTCTTCTGGAAAAGCTGATAGCGAAGGAATTGCAGTCCGCACATTCTTAGCCCTTTTTCTTCCTTCTTTTAAAAATTATGGAGGAACTCCAAAACAGATTTTGTTCGTACGGGTTATATTTAGCAAATATCTACCACGTGAAAAATTAAAAAGTCTTACTGTTCACTGCACTTCGGCTTCTCACAATAATTTGATGGGATTTTAATACCGTATTTTTTTCCAGCATATTCTGGCAAATGATTTTTGGTTTTTTTAATGGAACCACCAGAGAAGTTTCAGGGACCTCGAAGTCAACACTATATATAGTCTACACTCCTATGACTGCGAACTTAAGAAACACCGCTACACATGTTTAGAAGCCTGTTTCTATATATTACTTGGGGTTACAAATGTTTCAAGAAGAAATCAAGGTACTGAAACCCCATCTGATGAAATCAACCGTTCTGTCAATCAAAATTGCGGTATTGGTCGGCAGAGATAGAAAAGGACTTGCCCCGAAAACTTTGTAGTCTCTATTGCCAGCGAGGTCAACAATCTCTCCAGGCTTTCAGTAAATTGACACCTTCCAGATTTGTCACCTGGAAAAGGTTCTACTATGAACGGAAAGGTATCAAAGCGCACAGCAACTTGACGCCAAGCAGGCTATTGTGATTACCGCTGAGTCCCAACGGCGGTCCAGGGAATCAGACCGCATATTTTCTCCTAATCCTACCCAAAGATTTGGACCTTCTCCAGGCAAAATATTTCTCCGTGCGCGTCAGGGCTTTCCTTGCAAAACCCGGGTAGCTTTCTGTTGCCAACCAACTGCGCAAAAAAAAACCCACCAAAAAGTCCTTAAAGTCGACCGGTGCCGCATCCTTTTCATACAACACCCCCCCCCCCTCTTTCCTTCTCTGACCTCCGAGAAGCCCGCGGCCAGCTCATCCTCAC